>CM053516.1:6116502-6156502 GCA_028627145.1 Eidolon dupreanum | reverse complement strand
GGAGACGCAGGCCAGGTCTTGTGGAACTTCCGTACTGTGCGAGGAGTTCCTGTTCTGCTAGAAGCAACAGGAAGACCCCGAGGGCTTTGAGCAGCGATGGGGCGTGATCACAGTTAGGACCCTGGTTTGGTGCCCGCCTCACGCGTGAGTCAGTGCACAGGGGCTGTTACTGAGATCTTACAGTGGTTTTTAAAACTCTAGGGTCATCTGTTTTGTAAATCCTCTGTGTGTCATGAGGATATGAGGGTAGATATCGCCTGTTTTCCTCCTTTAACAATACTGTTCATTCTTTAACGGCATCATCTGGAATTTGTTTAACTTTATAGTCCCCGTAATGGTAACTATAGCAACTCAGCTCATTGAGGCATTCTCTCCTCGGGTGAGCTTTCCCAGGGCACAGTGTTGCCTGATTATTATTTTAATCAGAACTGAACACCCGTGATAACTCCGCATTCCCTGTTTAAAAAACCCAAAGCCCTTGTCTCGGCATTCATGGTCTTGACAATGTGGTCTCAACTTACACATTTTTATCTTCTGTGCCTGCCCTCTATTTCCATCAGGCTAGATGATTCCTCTCAAAGTCCTTGTTTTTCCCCATCTCCGACCATTTTTTCATACCACCCAGTCTAGTGAAAGTCACTCATTTTTACCTAAGTCATTCACAATCTTTTATGTCTTTAAGGGCACCTTCAAATAACATCTACCTTGTAGAGTTCACCTGTGGATTATTTTTTCTTTTCTGACCTCTCAGAGGACTTTGTGTTACATAGACAATATTTGCATTTTGGTCATCTCTTGCTATACCTTGCATAGTGTAAAGACTCAATAAATATATGTCATATAAAGAAAGTGAAAAAAAATGTTTCTGTATTTGTTAAAAATCATGTTTAAATTTCGAAGAGAACTATTCCATTTCAACCTGACTCTGATGATTAATATTACTTACTGAAATATATTAAGCTTGCACTTCTGACTTATTCCTCTCATTTTTCTGATTTGCCTGTGTTCCTACCAAGGAACTGCCAACATTAGCTATTGACAGCCAAGTGACAAGTGAATACACTGTTCCTAGGAGATAATCAGTGGCCTTATGAAGATATGATTTGGCAAGTCAGCTTAATGTCAGTGAGGAAACATCATAACCACATATTTTTGTAAATGCCATTATTTTTTCCAAGTTGTTCAAGCTTGAAATGTAGGGATTATCTCGGACACCTTTTCTTTCTCTGATCTCTTATCATTTAAATATATATAATATATTATACGTATGTTTTTTTCTCATTTGTTTTTATTTTGTAATTTCTCAGTGGTCTTTTTCATTCTTACTTTTATCAATCCAGTTTAGTCTTTTGTACCCTAATGTCATTCTTAAATCATGGAATTTACCTCTCACCCAATATTTCTTCTTACAATGTCTTTCCCTTCTGACACCATAGATAGCAGCATTATTATATTAATTTGACCAAAACATCACTTTCATCATATAAGTGTTCAGCTGAAAACCCATTTTTTTCTATAACATAAAATTTAAACTGCTTAGCCTGGCATTTGAGCTTCCTCACATCTGAACTTCAATGTTTTGTCGCAAAATCATCTCCTACTTGTCCTTAGTAGCAGTCATGAAATTGGGCTACTGTCATTTATTTCCCAGGACAAATCTTGCACATAAAGCCTTCATTTAAGTTCTTTAATCTAAAATCCTTTATCCAACAATTTTATTTTCTAAAGATGACTTACCCTCTCACTTCTTATGATTTAGCTTAAGTCACATATCCTCCCAGAAGAATCAAGGATGACTACTGATGATCTATCCAGAATAAACAGAAGAATGGCATTGCCTTTAATTGAGATGGAGAGACTCAGGTAGAAGAAAGTTTTGAGTAGGAAATCAGGACTCGGATTTGAGTTTGTTAACTTTGAAAGAGCTTTTAAAGCCATGGGGCTGGAAGAGATGACGGGAGAGAAAGGGAAGCAGAAAACAAATGAGGAGCGCCTCTGTCATTTTAGTGTGTGTTGGGTTATGAGTCGGAACAGCAAAAGAAATTGTCGAAGAGCTGTCATTAGGAGAGGAGGACATCAGGCACTGGAAGCCACCTGAAGACAGTATTTCACCTACGAGGGAGTGATTGATTTTGTTAAATGCTCCTGAAAAGTCAATCTGAGTAAGGTCTGAGAATAGGCTACCAAAGTGCCTGCCTTTTCTTCTTGACACCCCTGAAATTTCTGTATCATGAAAAAAAAAGTGAAAACATTAAGCCTAATACATATTTTGATACATAAATTCCTTTAATAGGATCATTGCTGGGAGCATGTCTGCAAACTGCATTCCTAACTTTGCACTCATCTCAAATTTGATTTATGCAGAAGATACATAAATACATTTCTATCCCAAAAAGTAAGGGAGAGGAGATGTTGAGCTTGGGGTGCACTGAAGGCAGAGTTCTATTTGGAGCTGATCCTCTGGGGAGGCATATTCTGCACCGGCATGATCTTGAGAAACTCCTGAGCTACGAGAGTTACACAGAAGCTTAGACTTTGCTGACCGCCTCAAACTGGTTAGTCCAGAGCATGGACTAACTGAACGCTTTATCAGTTGATGAAACAAACAGAGTTATGTTAATATTATTTACTGATATAGTCATTTGCATTTTGTTTCCATGGATGCTCTTTAGTTTCAAGGACTCTCGGAAATATCATATTTTAATTGCTTATTTTTCAAAAGTTCAGGAGTTATCTTAGATATCTGTGATGACTGCACTGCCAGTCTCAGAAAACAAAACGTGGGATTGTGAGTCTTATGAAATGGCAGCTGAGATGTCATTGCAACTGTTTAGAGGCTCTTACATCCTCTCAGTTTTGAAAAGGCCTTGACACAGCTGACATTGACAACAATCCGTTGCATTAACATGACCGCCTTCTGAATGATGGTTGTGGTAGTTGTTTGAAAACAATTTCATTCTAAAGATCCAGGATATTTTAATACTCGCATGATTTTGTTAAATGCAAATTCTGCATGCCAAATTCCGCTTTTCTGTGGCAGCCATTTTTAATTCTTTTGGCTTTTAGCATGTTATTTTTGCAGCAAGAATACATTTTAAAGTGTCCCCTGTGGCTTTCCTGTGACCCTAAACTGTGCTTTATATATTTTTTGCATAATTTGAATGAAAACTTTTCAATTGTGTTCTCACATTCAAATTAGATAGCCTTTCCTCATTTAGAATCGATAGTGTAGCAGGAGACTGTCATTATGCAAAGGGCGTGTGCATGCATATGTAAAACACCCCACTAAAATGGAGCAGGCAGCATCTCAGGCCTCAATCACATCAGAGCTTAAAAATGACTATCGGAATTGAAGCCACCTGTAATCATGTTTTCGATGACATAATTCTATTTAATCACCACCAATACCTCTAGTCTTACTTCATTTTTTGGCATTATTCAAGGCAAATGGATATCCTGAAAAATATTCTCAAGGGTGACTATTAAAATTGAGAATTAGCAACTAGAAGGAAACCATCCATGCACAGAACTATATTCGTTTGCTGTTATTGGTTTTAGAGATGGAAATAAATGACACAAGTTGGGAGGCAGTACTAACATTAAATTGAGCAAGAGAAATAAAATAAATTATAATGTATACAGTAGTAACACGTAAAACAGTAATGTATAGGACTGCTAAAAAAACATGTGCATAAGCAAAAGCTATCCGGAGTCCCTGAAAGGAAGTGGATGGACTGGGCTCCTTCACCAACCCAGTGTGCCAAACTAAGATTCATTTAAGTGGTATAGGGATGTATGGACATTTGAGAAACACCCAAGTATTTTGTTTTTGAGTTGAAATGTAGCATTTGGTTTTTTTCAGAGGGCCAAAATGATACTGTAAATTATTATAAGAAATATTTCTTCCACTTTTTTTTTTTTTTTTACCCCTTCTGAATGCCATATTTGAATCTGGGCTTCATAATTTAAGAAGTTATACAAAATAGAGAGACTATGAAAAATAAAGCTTTTGATAGATAGACTCTGTGTGATGAGATAACTTTATGCTTTTGCCTTTAGCATGAATAGCAAGGTTCCCAGGTTGCGTCAGGAACATTTAAAATACATAGAAGATCCAGAGAAAGGAATTTGCAGGCTAACAACATGGCTGTAGACCCCTCCTCATGATCTGCGTATCTTAGTAACTGCAAAGCTTATCATTTTATCTCTAAGGCTCAGTTCGCTTTTCACCTGTGCCGAGGGGTGGCTGAGATGCCTTCCTGAGATAGTGAGCGTGGCGAGCCAATGAGACAGATGTCGCTTATAGTTTCTTTAGCTCTGCTTTCCTTTTCTCCCCCTCTTCCCCTTTCTCCTTTTTCTTTCCTCTCTCTCCTTCTCCCCATCCTCCACACCTTAAGAGATACATTTATTTTAAGATGAAATAAATATGATGCAGAAATCGTTGGGATCGTGGAAGTACGGTTACTTCAGTGTGTACTTTGAGACACAGAGCACTAGGCTGCTTCATCACTGGACTAGCTTTCTAGCCCCTGGCTGGTCCTTCGCTTCACTCTCCTTTCTCTTCCTTTCTTCTCCTTCCCTCTCCTTATCTTGTCTTGTTTCCCTCTATACTCAAATTTCTAGTCAAAATTTAGTCGTTCTTTTGTGCTGCATTTCCTAATTCCCTAGACTTGAATTTTTCTGCTACATGCTAGCACATCACCTGTATTTCCCAATCACAGCACTAGTGAAAGCTTACTGCAATGATTTAACTGGTATCTTCCCACTCAGATGGTTCACTTTCAAAGACTCTGTCTTTTTTTCTTAGCTACTCTAGCATGGCGCACTTATCAAGTCTTTAAAGGTTCCTTATCTTCAAATGTTCCTAGGAGTTAGTTAATGGCCGTTTTCAGGTTGGTTCAGTAGTACTTAGAGTGACTTGTTTGAAGAAAGAAAGGGATTAAAATTTCTTTCCTTTCTTTCTTTTTTTTTTTTTAGGTGAGGCAACCCTTGGTTGACCTCACAGATTACAAGGGTCTTGTCAATTTACAATCCCTTCTTTTTTATTTTTTTATACCTATAGCACCTGGTCTTCCTAGGTGGTCTCCCATCCAAGTACTAACCAGGCCCAACCCTGCTTAGCTTTCGAGATCACCCGGGATCAGGCTTGTTCAGGGTGGCATGGCTATAGATGAGATTAAAATCTCTTAAAAACTGTTCTGCACTTAAAAGCTACTCTAGACACATGGTCTCATTCATCATTCTCATTTGCCATGTGCAGTTGTTAAATGCTTTTTTTATAGATGAAATTTTAGATGAGGAAACTGAGCCTCAGAATAAATAGTTTACACGAGATTATGAGATTTGAAATGAGGTCTCAGTAGCTCTCTACTTTACACCACACAAACTTTCTATATTGGTGGAGAAATTAGAGTGAAGATTACACTGTAAGAGAAAGGGGCATAAAGTCTAGTTGCAATTATTATCATCTTATGGAAACCTGAAAGTTCAATTTTTATGTGCATAAAACTGAGAACATAAAACTGAGAACCATTAAGTAATGTCAATTTATAGACAAGGATCATTTAGTAAGTTTAGTGGAAATTGTAAATTGTCTAATAGCATCAATTAAAATTAAGTCATGCTAGCAATTTTATAGATGAGGAAGTAAAGACACAAAAAGCTGAAGAGAAAGCAAAGGGGATTTAATAGACATCTGAATTACATAACTTTGTCATTGTTCTTTAGGATTTTCTACCAAGAAAACTGGTTATAATTTTAATTCTATATGAGTCAGTTATACAACTATTAATGAATATAAAAATGGAGAATATATGTATGTGAATCTCAATCTCCAATTGATTTTCTATCTAGGCAATTAAACAAAATAATAATTTTTTTTTATTTTTCCAACCTACTTCTCAATGTATCACCTTGTCTCATTAAATCTACTTACTAGGTAAATCTAGAATATTCCTACCCTTTCTTGTGCCTACTGCTGCCTGTTTGACCTCACCCTCACGCCGTATCAAAATACTTACAATTTCTGGACAACAACAGGAAGCTTTGTACCTCCATGCTATGCCACTGTGCTCTCAGTCTGAAATATTCTTTTTTCATTTTCTCTTTTGAAATATATTACTTATTTTTCATGAAATACTTCTTCAAGTATGAGCCACTCTGCAAATTAATCCCTTACTCTCCAGATAGAGTTAATCATTCTTTTCTTCTGTGCTAGTAACAAACTTTATTTTTTTTTAAAAATTATATTGCCTAGTGTGTATTTGACTGGTTTTACCATCTCTCCTTCCTCTTACTATCTCTCTCTTCAATCTCTCCTTCCTCTATAACTTCATTGTGTGGACAGCCACTCTAAGAATCTGTTTAATGACTCAACATACTAACAGTTGTATTATATTTAACCTTTAACTAGCAGTTTGTAGAGAACTACCTTGAAGACTGCAATTGGTGTATAAGAGGCAAATGCCCACTAGTAATTTGAATTGTAAATAATTAATCACAAATAATAGGGAAGAAAATGACTATTTTTAATACATATATCTTTATTTTCAATGAATTTCATCATAGCCATAATTTCAATTATATTTTATCTTGTCAAAATGATTAGTTGCATAAATTATAAAAAGCTATAAAAGTTTACATCCTAAAATAATAACTAAACTATTTAAATTATTACTATATAAATTTATTTTGGAAAATTGAGAAAACAAAACTATTGTCAAAATTGATAACCTATATATTATAAATTTGGATTCAGCTATAATTAAAAGATTAAATTTCTCTTTAGAAGGTTTTTCATACATAATGTTTGAAAATGTTACTTTACAACAATCACAATTAGATGGATTCACAAAGAAGGGGGAAAACCTGGCTTTCAAACCAATATCACAATTAATAGAATATCTTTACAGTTGATTTCAAAGTCTTTTTAGGAAATGACACATTAATTAACTTGATAAATCTTAAATACTTAATTTAAATTTTTTAGCATTATTTATTTATTTTCAGAAGATAACTAGGAAGCAAATATTGAAATAGATCCACAGGAGTTAAAGTTTTCTTTTTTCTTTTTTTTCCCCTACAAATTCCAGGCAATGGTTCAGTGGTTCGTATTTCTGGAATGTCATACTAGGCCAATATATGCTGCAGTAATTAATGTCCACCAAAAACTTGAACCTATGCCCCGTAAGTAATAACAACCCTTCTCATATCATGAATCCTAATTTTAGATCAGAAAATACGGTAGCTGTCTGTCATTTCTGAGGGTATCAGTTTTGCGCCTCTGTAAGAAAGATGACTTGTACTACTAGTTTACATTTGGTACTAGTAGTTTAATATAACTTCCTATTTGCTACTTATGCATTAAAATTCTTTGCTTGTATGATAAGCCATCAGTCAAAGCAGTTTTAAAATAGAAATTGCTTAAACTTTGACAGTTAAACATTAAAGAGGTATGTGGAGATGATCACGGTTTTAGTTCTGGAAATCAAATCTAATATAAATGAAATGTTACACACATGCAATACTTTTTTAAGGCAATTATTCTGGGTTTCTCTCTAGGTCTCTTTTTCTATTTTTCTGCTCTTAGAAACAGCACAGGTGGTTCTTGATTCCTTAAGACAATGCCTCACACCTCTGGGTCATTTTTACCATAAAAAAAATAAAAGTGAGCAAACTCTTATTTGGAAAGAAAGACATTACATGCCATAGTGTGAATCTCCAAATTATTAAAAATGAAGAATTTATACTGTTGGTTGTAAGTCCCCCCCACATACACTATTTAAAAATTAAAAAAAAAAAAATAATTCAAGAATTCCACATTGACTTCCATGGCTTAGAAAAGGAGAAACAAAAGTGAACATGAAATCTAAGAACACATCTTAAGTAGGGTTAACTTTAGAGCTATTTAATTTGAGATAGGAGATACGATTTCTCAAAAGCCCGTATCCTGTATTAAGAAAACAGAAATAGTGCTGAAATATATTTGCTGAATTAGTGAAAGACAGAGGATTGTCTTCAGGGACTTTTTCTGAAGTTGACGAACATTTTCTGTTTGAATACATAGCAACAATTTGATTTCTCTTTAGATGGATTTAGTGTCTTTTAATTGGAAGCAGATTTGCTGAGAGATGAATATTCATTATCCTGGAATATTTTACTCACCTCTTTAGGGGCATCAGCTTCAATGAATTCAGAATAAATCATCTTGGCTTTGGAAGCAATTTTTTCTGCATTTTCTGTTTTCTTGAAGTCTTCACAGGCAAGCCAGAACTCAACATTTTCTTCACTGAACTCTGATTTTAGAAATGTTCTAAAAGCATCCAGACCAGCTATAAAATATACGAGACAAATTTTGTACATCATATAGCTCAGTAATATGAGTAATAAGTACATTGTATGGTGTGAGCATTTACTGAGTATTCAGTGGTGAATATTTATCATCCTTCTAAGTATAACATTTACATGTTTTAGTTTTTAACTTTAGAAACCTTATTTAGATCAAAGATCATAAACATTAAATATTATATCTATAACAAAGAAAACCTGTACTTTTTCTTTCTAGATCTAAAAATGAGTTATATTTAGGGAAAAGTCTTAATGGCTGGTGCTTCCTAGAAAACCCTATGGACTTTGCTTTGTAGACTCATTGCACTAAGTTAATGGTGTTACTAATTTAGAATAAGAATATCTATTTTTGCTATGAGTTGTTGAGAAAACACAATTTGATGTAAACAGGTTAGATTGTGCTAGCTTGGGCTTATTAAAAGAAAGGAGGAAGGGCTGGTGTTTATCAGTATTGTGTGAATATATCAGCCAATCCCAATCTCTATACTGAGAAAGTAACTGGGAAGATATTTGGTCTGAATGCTTCTTCCCTTTATGTATTGATAGGCAACTTTAATTCAATAAGGCAAATAAATATGCTTTTCCCCAGTGGTGCCTATTCTAGCTTAGCTTGTGCATGGTATTTTCCTACCTTTGGGTATTCTCCTGAGTATGCATTACTCCAGAAACTTTAGACTAGGGGCTGTAAATGGGCCTACTTATCTCCAGTCTTCTTGACTTTGCCTCGACTAGTTTATGGATTTTTGTTACATTTAATGACAACAGGTAGAGCTTGCAGTCTGAGATTCTCATAGGTCCCACTTCTCCTCATTATCTTACTTTCAGCCAAATTTGCACATTTATTGTTTCTTTCTCTCATAAGTATTTGAATTTGTGACCACTTGTTTAGACCCTTCTTTTCTCAACTTTTCTTATCAAAACACGCCCTGATATCTTCTTTGGTATACCTAGAGCTCATTCGAGAGGGTAATTCTTGCTAAATCTTTTAGGACTGAGTATGGTTGAGAGCGTGCCAAGTAAGATAGATGAAAAAGTTCATTTTTAGGTTTGCATTGTTGACAGGACACAGCCAGAACTGTAAATTCATGTTACCATTTCAGAGTTTGCAACCTTCGGACAGCAGCGTATCTCTTTATAAGTGAGACTGTCTCTCTTGGGGAGGAAAACGTGCATCAGCACTCTATCTTCTCATAGGGATTTCTCTTCTAAAACGTTGGTGGTTTTCTCCTCCGCTTGCCAGGAGGGCCCCTTTGCGTGTGCTCAATGCAGCTGTACCCTGACTTCACACTCAGAGAGTTGATCCTTTGTATTCCGAAGTAGTGGGACATGAGTTTATGGAGAATTACGGGAAAGGAAAATTGACTAGAGAAAAATAAAGTTCAAGAGAAAAGTTTATGGAAAAGGAGCTTAAGTCAGTTGTTTGTAGGTTGGGGTAGATGGGAAGTGCAGATTTAGTGAGAGAAAATAGAAAAGGATCATGGAACAAGATTAAAGTGTTTAAAAACACTAGATTAAAATAAATTTAGTGGTGTTTTCTTTCTTTCTTTTTTTAAAAATATGGTTGAAATAGCAAGTCACTGCAAACAATTATTGGGTACAGACTGAAATTCTCTGTAGAAATATTGGAGAGTTGGATGTCATTAATATGTGAGCACTTTAAAAAATTCAACTGACTGCATGATTCTTGAACTTAAAAATACATCCAAGAAGCTTCTGTGACACAAATTTAGGTTGTGAGAATCCTTTCAGTAACACTCAATTAAAATTTTCTATGAGTTTGTTCTAAACAGTGATGAATTTGAGGGTTCTAAACAGAATTCATGATAAAATATATTTTATATGGAGAATAAAGTATACTTTAATAATATTGAAAGAATATTGTAGATTCATTAAGGCATATGAAGCTTTCTCCCCATGAGGATTATCTAAATACAGATGGGAAGATATTGATCAAGGGGCAATTATGATTTTTTTCCCATCCTGCGATTTCAATGAAGGATTTATCCAAACAGAAGAAATAACTAAAACTGGAGCTAGTAAACTCTGTCTTGGACATGATATTTTATTGAACTACTCTTCTATACATACAATTTGAGTGTTCAAAGCTGGCAAGTGACTTTGGAATAATATGCTAAATACAATTAAAATCCTAACAGCTGAGGGCACTTTCTGCTGTATAAAACAGCTATTGGTTAGATCCACTGGGGCTCACCAAAGAAGAAGTCAGCAATAGTTGGTGAAATCTACTCTGATGCCTATGCCCAGTGCATGTGAGGCACATCCTCAAGTCAACAAAACAATCAGATAATTCCGAGTCATTGAATTGTCAAGAGCATTAAAAAGCTCTTTCTCTGGAGTTATAAAATGTAGGAACTAAACAGCTGTTCAGATTAATCTACGACTTTTCCACACTATATGGGCATGAAATATAAACCCCCAGGAGATGTGCAGATGGAAGCATCTGCCTTCATCTCAAAGCCTTCCGCGCCTCTGTTGTATGGTGCTGTCATAGAGAAGTCCCCTGTGCTGGCAGAGAGACTTTCTGCTCTTAGCTAACCTGACCTGTCCCACTGGTTACTTAAGGGAAAAAAATGCCACTCGAAGCTTATAAAAATGCAATTCCATGTTCTTGATGTCTTTCATATATCTCCTTAGTTGAATTTTAGGAGTAATGCAAATTATTTTATGTCTGTGCTTTAGGAATTAGTTATTTAAGAGTCATAAAATCAGAGTATAATTTTATCTAATCCAATATAACTTTATATATGCATGGACAATTTATTCAGCTTCATCATGTTTTAAACTGTCTTCATATTCTTGTATTTACTTATGAATTTAAAATGGAAATGCCATTTTATTAGTATAAACATACAACATTAAAACATTTTCTATGTATGTCTCTATAGTGTCATTTTCCCCCGTATGAGGTAGAATTGCTGAAAAGCAGGATTATGTATCGCAGAAACAGAACTTCTAGATACTTTTATAAATGACTATTTTGTATCGAATTCTGCGATATTTTATTTATAATTGGCCAAAATCACCTTATTGAGACATTATAGCAAATGTAAATACATATCAACACATATCAATATACATATTAATATACACACATTTAAATGTGGTTTTGTATTTAATAAAAATAAAAATAACTCACTTGAAATAAATACCTAAAATTTTTATTTTGACCTACAGGGCATGAAAAACAAATGATTTATTTAAATTTTCAACTTTTCAGCAGTTTGTATGTTTCTTTCAACTTGGAAAAATGTAGTTATTTATATGCATCAAATGATAATGAGTCTAAGGAAATGACAAATTTCTCACTTGCTATTTGGAATTTTCTTTCTGTTTTAGTGGTTAGATTTCATATAATCTTGTTTTTGGCCTAATCTAATTCCATTTAGACTTTGGGTTTGTGTGAATTTGTGTGACTGTGGAGGATCTTATATTGATCAAATATTGATCAAAGCCATACTATGTATCTATAACTGTCAGGATTTAACAATTCACTTTTAAGTATTGTATTTTCAAACCTATTAATTGGTTCTTACCTTGGCTGGTTAAAAGCGCGTCCATATTCTCAGACTGTGCCACCGCTTCTGTTGTTGGTGACCTGTAGAAACAACATCTACCCTTGACAATAGCATTGTGATCTTTTTCTTCTGTAACTTATAGTCATATGCAAGTTATGTGTATTTGCTGAATCACGTCATTTAAATGAGCTTTGCAACATTAATCAAACTGCAAAAGGTTAACAAGAATTATATGTTTTCCCACAGTGGACAGCAATGCAACACAAAGTAGGATATAATTTGATATCAGCAAATTATTTTTAATGTACCTAACAGTGTTAATAACATTTGCCAATTCTTGGGTTCTAATAAAGGCATGAGAGAGAGATTGCTCACAATTCTATGGAGCTTAGTGAATTTCTTCTCAACTATATCATCATAACAATAGTGATGAATGAACTGTTTTCCACGTTTTCACAATATGAAATTATTCGTTTCATAATTATGCATCTTGGAGTTTTTATTAAGGATTTCTAATATGTAATGATCTTGAAAATGTTTTTTTAATGTATTTTGAGACGCCCTTATCTTACTCTGAGGCAGCCTTTATTTTTCCTTAGACTTTCATCCTTCCAGATTTATTTAAATCTAGGAATCTGTCAGGATGAGGTAATATCTTTTCCAAAGCAGTCAAAAAATTTATAGACTTAAATCTTCTGAAGAAGGTACAATTTTGGAGATGCGATGTAGAAATAACAAATCAAGTTTAAAATATAAACTTTTGCAATGCAAATATATCTTTTAATAAACAAAGATCCTGATGAAATAAGCCTTATCCATGGAAAGTCCCTACTGCCCAGAAAGAACTATCTTAGGTAATGTAGCCATGATGTGCAAATGACTTCGTTGTGGAAAGGCATGTTCTAAGTGAAGGTCTCTATTAAAATGATTAATAATAAAAAGGAATCTCACATCCAGTTATTCTGACAAAATTTTATATTTGCATATCAAGGTGATTAATCTTAAATGTGCTAGTGTGAAGCATCTCTATGCTTTTATGTTCTATTACTTCCTGTAATTTGCCATAGTTTTTATTATTTGTATTAATATTGATTGTGATCTCTTCTGCTGCAACTGTTGTAGTTATATTTTCAGATAATAATGGTTTTCTTCATAGAGGATACACTGAAGGGACTGTGTGACAGAAGATTCATTTCCCATCTCAAATTTTCTTCCCCAGTGGTGGGGCTAATTTTCCTTTCTCCCTTAAGTGACTAAATCTTGGGGACACAAGTTTTCCTGTGAAAACATTTTGAAATGGTGGCTTTACATTCAAATGAGCGTTTGAATCAATTTGGGTTGTTCAGTTTCCATCTTTTATAAATGGAGAATGAGACCCAACTCTAGCTTTAATTTTACATTAAAGGGCTTTTGTGCACTGTATACCCTGTTGCTGTAATAAGCATATGTTATAAATCGTGTGACTCGAATATCAGGCATTGTAGGAATTCTATAGATAGTGCAGAAATTAACATATAGTCACTTAAAATGCACATGTTTAAATGTGTCATCTCTATTTGCAGATTGAAATTTGGTGGCTTGAAGGCTTTTCAAGTTAAAGGCTTCTGTAGGATACATATTCATGAATAGGGCAGAGGGATGTTTTCAGTCCAAGCCTGGCCACACAGCACCCTGATTTTGAATGAGGAAAAAATCATCAAAGAAAAATAATGAGAAATAGAGTCTAGGCAACAGCATTCAAGGATGAACACGTACTCTGCCGTTGGCATGGAAGCCCTCTGATATCAGAAGTAATAGTATTTTCCAGCACCAAGAGCAGTGTGTCTGGTCCAAGAAATATTGATTGAATGTATAAACAAATAATGAGTGAATGACCAATCCCTAAATCGTGGCAGGTATTAAAGCCGTTGGTGAAAGTGGTGTGGTGGTTAGATGACAGTGATGAGGCTCCTGGAACGTCTGGCTGAATTGTATTAGTGTCAGAGGCTTTTCTGGGCGAGGGAACAGGATAAATGGTGGGAGAGCCTCACTGGGGAGCGGCAAACCAGAGACCTCCCTCTGAACAGTAGGTATATGACATTGGAAGAGATGAACAGCAGCCTTCTGGAAGGCATCAAGGTAGGTTGTGTGCCTTTGAGGAGAGCCAGGTTTTTGCTTAAGCCAAAAGCAAAAGGAATACACGGTGAAGAGAGCATTGGATAGAAAGGAGTCTTTTGGAGTGGAAGTGTTTCATATAAATGGTAGCTATTCTTATTATCTTCATTAATGCAGGAAAACAATAACGGCAGAAGAAAGCAATGTCTGGGAGATGACATAGAACACAAGGACAAAAGAAAAATTCTAATATTTTGAATTAGGAAGATACACTAACATTTCATAGATAGTCTATTGATGTACATTGATGTATGTATTGATTATACATAATGGAACTAGTGATTCTAGGCTATTCTGGTATATGTAAGGTCCACCAAATGCTGACATCATTCTAAAGGGAAGAACTGTCCTCCAACTCTGAAGCAAGACCCCTGCCGGTGTGTGATAATGCCTGGAATGCCCTTAGATCATCCTTTTCTAACTGGTTTCAAGCTTGACTTGACAGCTTTGATCTTGACTATTTGATATGTTGAAAAGGTTGGTAGTAATGAGTATTTACTTTTTAGAAGTTAGGAAAAATGCAACTATTTTAAGGAATAATCTTAATTTGATGTTTAAATTTGGGGTTGATTATATTTACAAGTTGGTGGAAGAATAAATTATTGCAACATGTGACTAAAGTAAAAGATGATATTTATAATAGCACTAAAATGTACAACCATATATTGAATGTTTACAATTTATACTTCATTGTGCTAAGTGTGTCATATATTTTAATCTCATTTAATCTTGAAAACAATAGAGATCTATTTTAATCTCATGTTACCCATTAGTTAAGACCCTCAGAGATGTTCATAATTGGTACTGTATCTCACATATATTAATGGGTGATTAAAATTTAAATAGGCATATTTGTTCGCAACCCGTTTTTTTTTGTTTGTTTGTTTTTTTACAATTCTTTCTAAAATGAATGAGTCAATACACATACGTTTGTACTTTGTTCATGCTTTAGAACATATACTATACATTCTTTGAGAATGATTTTTTTGTAATAGGGTTTTCATTGTACTTTACATAAATATTTCCTCTAAATAATAGTTAAATTATGGTAGTTGGCTGCTCAGTAGAGAGTTTTCAGAAGACAGAGATTCTTAAATCATGTACATTATCAAATGAAAATGGGACATTTCTTTTGTTAGATGTGAGTGAGCAATATGTTTTATGCAACTATTTAAATGTTAAGAAAGAAGTCCATTGAATTAAAATTAGAGAAAAAGAGGGTGGATGATTTAAAGATGTACCGACTTGATTAAATTTTGCATGACGTGTGTTACTTTAAAAAACGGACAATGTGCAACTGTCATTTCCCTCTCTCTTTTTTCCTCTTTTATTTAGGTTTTAGTTGTAACTTTAACAGAGCTTTTGTCTGGGTCTTCTCATTGTGTATTTCCTGTGTAATTATGATGCATAATCAGAGTAACTTTGTGTGTGTTTATGATTTGCCATGAAAATTCACTGTCTATCTGAAGCCAAAATCTCACTTAGTATTTCATGGGGTTTGGGCTGTTTCCTTCATTAAGCAAGTGCCATCAAGGCCAGCAGTCCCCATATTTTGTGTCCGAAGAAGAGCCAGGCCAGATGGGAACTGCGTGAAAGCTACCAGTTATCTTGCTAATTGTGCCAGCTAGAACCAGTTGTATTGCATTAAAAAATGTGAAATCTAACAACTTATCTGTTCACACTCAATTAGCGGTGTGCTGGAGAATGGGAAATTCAAGCAAGGAGTCCATGTGCTGGGGGAAGTGACAGCTGCTTCCTTACTTGGCATTTAATATCCATTTTCAAATTTCTAAACAAACATTGCAATAATGAATACTTTTGCAAGGTTCATAAATATAAGCATCTCATGTCTCACATTTAATAATTTTGAAGAGCTTCACATAAAGAACTCAGTGGTATTTTTCCTACTTTATAACCTTTCTTTATCTTACCAAGTATATAGAATTAAACAGCAAATGTAAGCCATGAGTTGTTGACACATTTTAGAAATGAAGAAGAAATCGATAGAGAACGGAGAAAAAAATAAATCAGGATGAAAGACAACAATTAGCATATTTATCATAAAAGAAGGAAACAAAACATCTAGTCTAATGAAGACTCAAGTATTTCATTTGTACATCTTCTGAGATAAAAATAGCTTTAAACAGCAACTCACTTCACTGGCATTTTTCGTTCCACTGTCTGACTGTCACAGATGATGCCGAATTTCTCTTTCTGACTGATCTTCAAGCTGAAGGTAATGTGACAGCAGGAACATTACAATTAGTATGCAAATACCTGTCCCCTGGGTTACAAATTGGCATTCTTTAAATCATGCTATTCTCAGCTTTTTTCACTGGTCAAAACACTTAAACTTCTAAGTAACAAATAACCCTTTGAATAAATGTGATATTTCTCACAATCTGTGGCATAGCTGAAATAAATTCCATTTGAAAGTTTGGTTTCTAAAGTTCACGTACATCTGTTTACAAGACAACTATTGCTCACATGAGATTAAATCAATTCAGAAAACATTTATATAAAATTAAATGTTTACCTTTAGGTCTTTCATCTGTCAAAGGTCAGTTTGTTTTTCTTTGTTCTTTGCGTTTCAGAAAGTCTGAGAAAGACTACTTTTAACACACTTATCTTAAGCAACTATATGTTTAAGTATTTTTACAATTTTAGTCGTAGCGTAAAATGTGCTGACACAGGGCATTATACTTTTTTGAAAAATATAAATTTATTATGGCTTAATAATGAATATTTCTCTATTTCTTTTAGCCATGGATCTCATGGCATTTTTTGCTAATATTTCCTTATGAAATGCTGATGTTGAAGGTAATAATGCTTGAATGTATTTAATGAAATACAGGCCATATCTTGGTATTTTTATTTGTACCTAAAGTTTTGTACATGTAATCCCATGCTTCAGCAAGCTTTTATCTCACTATAACAGAGTTCATTGGAAGTAAAATACTACTAGGATATATTTATGACCCCCCAATGTAAATTAAACACTCCTGAAAGATTGATGATTTTCCCGATGGAAGAAAGGAGTCGGGAGACAGCAGAAAATCTGCTTCTCCCTGACCTTGCATTGAAGCATCCTCATTTAGTTGATCTATAGAAATGCCAGAGGGTGCCTAGTATGCAAGTGGCCCTGGGCTAATGAGACTGATGGAAGTAGATGAGATGACCTAAAAAGCCAGTGTATCATTAAGAACGGATATCATCAATTAGCACAATTCATTTTGTTAATTCAAGCACCATTAAGTAATGTTCTTATGATATGCAAAAACTGAATCATTAAATATATTTAGACTTTGTTTTGCTGAGGGAGCACAATGAAGTACTAACTTTATAATATATGCTTGAACTTTTTGGAAAAATAAACTGTCAAAATGTAAAGGCCCTCTGGATAAAAACCATGCCAAATATATAAGAAATATGAGCCAGTTGTAGGCTTATTTTACATTAAAACTTTGAAACAGAAACTGAAATTTCTATTTTGAGTTCAAGGTAGTTCCCAATATGGTCTTTTTCATACATTCTTCCATGACATGCAATTTTTATTTATTAAAGACACACTTCTTATTCCTTACATGTTTTTTTTACATTTTTAGGAAAACCTAAGAATTGGATTTTATTTATGAAAACAGAGATTCACAATAAATGAGCAGGTGAGTACACAAACTGCCTTTTAAGGCTGAATGATTATTGTTTTCAATGCATCTTGACAAAAGATTGCCACATATAGGTATTAGTGAGACATCTAAATAGTACCAGCTTGGTCCCAGGGGATTCAGGATCCATCATCAGAGCTCATGCCTATTGTGATAGGCTAACTCATGGCCCCAAAGATGTCCACATCTTAATGTCTTCAACTCGTGAATACATTGCCCAACACAGCAACGGTTTTTTGATTATCTGGATGGGCCTAGTAAATCACATGGTCCTTACAAGAGGGGGCAGGAGGGTCAAAGTCAGTAATCAGATATGTGAGGACAGAAGCAACCAGCCTTGACAACACTGTGATGTTAGCCCAGTGAGAATGATTTTGGACTTCTGACCTCCTGACTCTAAGATAAAAAATTACTTTGTTCTAAACCACCAAGTTTGTGGTAGTTCGTTACTGCAGCAATAGAAAACTAAGACATCTGAGAAACTCCACTTTTTGAATGCCTGCTTAAGAGAAGGTAGGGGTAGAATAAAGTAGGCATACATTTTGAGACCAAAGTTATGAGTTCCTATGTAATGTGGACCCTTTCTGCTGAACAGTTAACCTTGCTTGACCTCGTTGGGTCTCTTTGCCACTGAAATGGAGATAGTACCTATCATAGATTATTGTGTGAGACTAAAGAAATATTTAAGTCAAAGCATCTTACATAGTGCTATTTATATGTGTTTGTTTTCACTTCTGTTCCCCTAAAATTTGACATTCACAGAACTGTAGTTAAGAAGTAATGTGGGACTCTTACAGACAATGCTGCCATCATGTGGGTTTCTTGTAAGGGTCTGAGATTTATCCTACAAATTTTTTGAATATTTATATGGTGTCAGAACTCTTGATGGTATAGGAATATAAAACTTTAATCAGCCAATATGAAATTGCCAATTTTGGAAAATTAACATGGTGAGGTTGTTTGTGGAATAAACTGGAAGAATGTGAGAATAAAGGCAGGCAGAAGAATTAGAAGTATATTGTAGTGGTCCAAGCATGAGATGAGAAGAGTTTGGACAAAGGTAATGGCAGGTAGATGGAAACACAGGCATCGGTGGTGAGGAGCCTGTGTAGAAGGGATAGGATAGAGAGGGTCAAACGACAGGATTGGAACCTTACAGCCTGAAGAACGGTGTTTTTACTAGTGATCATGGTAATAACAAAAGAAAGACAGGTTTGGGAAATTTAATAGGTAAAAGAAAGTTTAGAAATGCATAGCAATATTTACTAAGCAGTTTGATTAACTTTCCTGTCACAAAGAGGTCGCAGCATTTTGACAGCCTATTCAGAAACAGCATGGAGCTATTAAATCCATATCAAGCCTGTATATTAATTAGCCTAAGAAGACCACTGCTGTCTACTCTTATTACTCAAGATAGGCAAAAAATATGTAAGAATTTAATTCTGAATTTGCATAATTTAGGTGAAAGTATAACATTTTATATCAGTGCAAGATCTAGACAATGTTCATATTTAAAAAAAAAAAAAATATGTTGAATTGCTTGTATGATATCCCAGTGAGGATGTCATGAAGGATTTGAGGGGGGAAAAACAATAATAGTAAAACTAATCAATACTTAAAATATATCAGAAACTTCCTCAGCATTATCTTCCTGGTCATGACTCTATGAAAGAGAGAATGTTTTTATTCCCATTTGACATATGAGGAAAGTAAGACTCAGAGAAGTTAAATAATTTGTTTAAGTTTGCATAGCAAGAAAGGGATAGGGATGGGGCAGGGATGGATAGTGGGACTTGGAGTAGAAGTAAGAGTTAAACCTGTGAAATTTAGTTCAACGGGGAATAGCACAGAAAAATAGAGCAGAGGACCAAAGGCATAACTATTTACTTGTTCAAGAAATGCCTAAATGCATTAGTGACTTTGATATATAGAGCAATGTCTACATGCACTGGGGAAGAAGACAGCACATCAAGTCAGAGGAAGACTGCAGGTTTAGAATGGTGTGGAATTCCCTTTAAGAACACTGTTCACAGCATTTTAGAAAAAAGAAAGGATGATTGAGAGTGTCACATGACTAAGAGAGGATACAGAGAATGAGGAGAGATAAAACATTGTGGAATTTGCTGAAGTGGTCATTGGAAAAACAAACAGAATGTGATTAGATGAGAATGCCAGTTGACAACAAAGTTGCACTGATTATCACTCCATATTATATTCCTATTCACATTGTAACAGGAAAGAAAGGATTATTATTATTATTATTTTTACCATTGTCTTTCTCAATTTATATAATGGGCTTATAAAAGTAGTTATTTTGGGACAAAATAATTTAAAATTTAAAGTTTTTTTAATAAAAGATGAGAAAATTATATTTTTCAATTCTGCTTTCCCTCAAGTTACTGCTGTATGAGATGCAGTTGATAAAACAATGAGCCTGAGTTTTGTATGGTTCATAAATTATTTCTCAGAGCATTCTAAAAAGGAGTTTAAAACGTTTTGAGCAATGGCAACACCACTGAAATGTGTCTAATCCCCAAAGTGGCTGCTTAGAAATACAGTGCTCATTTTGATGTTTTGTTCTTGGTATGCTCATTGACAAATCAGTCACATTACTTGCTAGTCACATCTCATCATTGTATATCCTAAGTGCACTTTTTTTTGGTGTTATCTTAGAATACCAAGTTACTGAGAATGAAAGAATATCTGCCTCGGTAAAAGTGAAATATTTAGAAGTTTAGCAAGCTTTCTGATGCAAGCAAAAATGTCTTTTCTTGTTTTAAAAGTTAAATAGCCATTTTACATTTTAATAGATTCATATACCTAAATTAATTATAATTAAACTTGAACATCATGATAGAAATGAGTAAAGCTAAAAATATTTATCCATACCAAAAGATCAACTTCTCTCTTTTTTTGTAAAGAATATTTAACTCCACATTATAATCTCATAGTCTTCATAATATTTATTATTAACTGATTTCTCATAGCTTTTCTTTTTTTACTATAGCTGAGTATTTTAACCACATAGAGATAAATAACTACTTAATTGGCTTTTCTCCCCCATATTTCAAATTTCTGTATTGCCATATTGTACAGACAGCATCTATTTGACTTTTTCTTGAACTAATCTTTCTTTGCTTCTGTATCTGGTAAAGAGCTTGTTATTCAATGCAGAAATAAGTAAGGCAGGGTAGCAGTCATGGAAGATATTTATATAGCTAAGTAAAATAATTTAAAAAATATTTCAAACGGAATCTATGTATATCTTGGCTAAAAATATTTTGTAGACTTTTTGTAGCCTGACATGATATTCAAGACCATTTAGTGCGGGTAGTGGAATTTTGACATATTGAGAAGACTGTTCCCTGTACAGTGTAGTTTTTTAAAATATACAATGGAGAGAAGATGCTAAGGTTATCCTTATATTTAATAACACTAATTCCTTAAGAAAATATGAAAAACACATCCAGGCTATATATGTCTAATTTGAAATTCTCTGTTATATCCAAATACATTTTAAACATAGCATACAATATTCTTTACAACTTATAAGGCAATTCTTTATTTTGTTATATATTCCTGGAATCCGCTATCTAAGCCATGATATAAATTCAAATTAATTTTGTTCTGTTATTTCAATCAGATCCAAATTCTAGCTAGGGATAACTTGTCATTAATGGAAAAGAAAAAAGGCAAACAAAATTCTCACCAAACCAATCACCTTACATTCTCAAATCATGACAAGGTGATTTTCCTGTCTTTTTTTTTTTCATAACAAGGTATTACATAATAATTTTGCTTTCACATATATATGATATATATTTAACCTTTAAACTTCTAAAATTAATTTTTTTCTAGAATAGAGAAGGAAACTAAGGTAATGAAAAACTATTCACTAAAAAGTGAATAGTATAACACTTTTAGCAAATGTTAGTAAAATATCTGGCAAAATTCTTAGAGATATTCAATCATTTGATTTTTTGACAGGCTGAATGAGGTTCTCCTAATTTGTAGATTATTGCTGGAAGAACTCTCCTTTCAACATTATAAAGAAGGCAGGAAGTCATCAAATACATGCACTGCCGGGAATAGGACAGCGGCAATAGCTTCCATTGAATTTATCATTCTTTGACTACTTGAGCCTTTTAATCATCTGATCAGGGGTACGTAGGTTTGACTTATAGACTGGCTACAGGAAACTCAGGGGTGTCATACATACATTAATTTTCAATCAATCGATTTTAGATAGTATATTTTCCATAGAGGGATATTATACAAAGTTATTAACCCAGGTACTATTGAGTATACTTTTCCGAACAAAAAAAAGCCTTCATCCTTTGAAATCCTTTATCCATTTTTTGCCTTCTATATACCTCCAAAGCATAGCTTAAGAGTTATCTCCTCTTTAGAAGGACTCTCCTATCAATAACAAACTTCAGTTGGTAGCGCTGCAAAGGTATTCATCCTCTGTGCCTACTGCAGTGGTCTGTGTCTGGTCTTATTTTCTCATGCGAGGCAGAAAGTCTTGTCCATTTCACAGCACTTGACACAGTACCTTGCACTATCCCAGTGAATGTTTGTAAAAAATAAATAAAATGAGATGAGTATAGTGGGAAACCACTATGTACAACTAAGGGAATATAGGATGCATTAAAAATAAAACAATAAGGAGGATGTTAATAAAATAATTAATGATAGTAACTTAATTAATAAGCTCCTATTTTATGCCAGACACTGTATATAGGTTTACATAGAGTGTTTAATTTCATTCTTATACAAATTCCAAGAATCTCATTATATGTGAAGGAACAAGCCAAAAATGCCAGTTCCTTCTGTGTAAAAGTCACTTAAGGTGATGAAACAAAGATTTGAATACAGGGCTGAGTCCAAAACCTATGTTCTTTCTTTGATATAATTTAAAATTTCAAATTATGTTCATTCTTTGATATGAAGGTATTCATCATAAGTTCGAAAGAACAAATATATCAAGCATTATAAAATTTTTATAGAAAACTTTTATCTCTGAGAGTAATATAATGAAGTGGTTTTGTTCAGGATCATATTTTAATACTGTTATTTATAGGTCCACATATGGTAATAAGTATTGAATTGAATGAGTACATGAAATACAACTTTAAAATAATATCTGTACAAATTCATTAGGCAAGATTTCAAGCTTTGTAAGGACATAAGTAGAATACAGATTATGATTTATTTTAAAGGAAGTATAACCCTAGTGTCAACCCAATTTTAGTGGGAGAAGGGGCAGGAATTGAAGAGAAGGCTGAGGGATGGATATAGAATATGTATTCTTTTGCAAGTTTATCATTGTAATTTCACCTAATTTATGCTCTTTATTATAAGAGATCTCTTAGTAAGTTACTTCTTAAAAATATAGCCTAGATTAGCAAAGGGTATGCAGGCCCAGGGACAATGCTCTGTATACAGGAAGTTTATCTTTTAATAACAACAATATTTATGCTAAAGTAGCTCCCACAGGATTAATGATATAAGTTTGAGTTATAGTTTAAGCCATACAATGTGTTTTATTTTACACTTTTAAGCTTTTTATTTTAACATAATTAAATAATTCACAGGAAATTATAAAAACAATATATAGAGGTCCTATGTACACTTCATTCAGCCTTCCTCTGGAGTTTTATCTTACATAAATATATTACTATGTCAAAACCAGCAAATTGACATTGGCACATGTGTGTATAGTTCTGTCATTTTATCACATGTGTAGGTTCATATAATCCAGATACAGAACTATTCCATCACTTCAACAATCTCCCTCATGGTTTTTCTTTATGGTCACCTCTTTGTATTATCTCTAATCCCTGGAAACCACTGAGCTGTTTTCATCTCTTTAGTTTTGTAATTTTCATGATGTTATATAAATAAAATCATAATAGTGTGTGGCCTTTTGAGATTGACTATTTTCACTTAGCATAATGTCCTTAAGATCCATCCAAGTTGTGTCTATGAATAGTCCTTTTTTTTTGCTCAGTAATATTCTATAGAATGGATGTGTCACTGTTTATTTAACCATTCACCAATTGGGGGACATTTTGGTTGTTTGGTTTATTATAAGGAGCTTTTATTAACGATTGCTTAAAGATTTTTGTGTGGACATAAGTTTTCACTTATGTGGAATAAATGTGAAGTTTGCGATATAAATGCATACATACACATACATATGTATATTTTAAAGATACTGCCAAATATTTTCAGAGACTACCATTTTACATTCTCACCTACAGTGTATGCGAGATCCAATGTTTCTGTATATTCTCCAGCTTTTAGTTTTGTCATTGTTTTTAATTTTGTCTGTCCTAATGGATATGCAATAACTCATCATAATCTTAATTTTAATTTCCTAATCACTAGTGATGGTGAATATATTTATCATGTGCATATTTGCCATCCACATATCCCCTTTGATGGAGTACTTCTTTATGTGTCTTTTCTAATTGAATCACTAGTTTTTCTTTTTAAACTGATGAGTTCTAAGAATTCTTTATATGTAGGAGATATGAATATTTTGTCAGATATGTAGCTTACAAAGAATATTTCCTAATGATAGTTCATCCTTTTACCAGGGTCTTTCATAGAGCAAAAGTTTTTAATTTTGGTGAAGTTTGATGTACTGTTGTTGTTGTTTTTCTTTTATGGATGTGTTTTTGAACTCTTTCTCCATTCCTAGATCTCAAAAATTTTCTCCTGTTATATTCTAAAAAAATAGAATTTTAAGTTTGACATTTAAACCTATGTTCTATTAAGAGTTCATTTTCACGTAAGATGGATGTTTAGATCTAGGTAATTTTTTCTTTCTTTCTTTCTTTCTTTCTTTCTTTCTTTCTTTCTTTCTTTCTTTCTTTCTTTTTTTCTTTCCTTCCTTCCTTCCTTCCTTCCTTCCTTCCTTCCTTCCTTCCTTCCTTCCTTCCTTCCTTCCTTCCTTCTTTCTTCTTTCTTTTTTGCCTATGAATATACAATTGATAATTTGACTAATAGAATTTTAGGCTAAAATCATTTCACTCTATAATTTTGATACTATGGCTCCATTGTCTGCTTCATCACATGTTGCTGATGACTAATCCACACAATTCTAACTTTTAAATATTTTTATTGCTGGTATTGTAAAATAGTTTATTGCTGTTCCTTAGTGAGCTAGACACATAAGATGGATTCTTTTAATATGAAGCTTTATGTTCTTCACATCTAGTAAGCTTTCTTTCATTATTTTTTCAATAATATCTTGTTAATTCTGTTTTTTTTTTTTTTTAAACTGGACTGTCAATTTATTAATTAGATTATGAACATCTTGAGATCTACTTCCATATTTGGTCTTCTTTCTCCTATTGTGGGTCCTTTGTGTAAGATTCCGCTTCATCTGCTCTGCTGTATGGTACTTTTTTTGCATCATATAAGATTTTTAAATTAAAAAAAATTACTTTTTACTCAAGACCCTTCTCCAAATATCTTTCCTATTGCGTATATATATATACAATAGTTATTCCTTTAATATTATTTCAAAATAGTCTCTTGAGGGAGCAGAGATTAAATATATTTTGAATTTATTTTTAAACAAAAAGTAGAAACTCTTTTAAATCCAAGTTAAAAATTCCATAAAATAGCAAATATTTTTAACTATTATTTTTATTTTCCTCATGTCATTATTTTTTAGCCTATGAATTTAATGACTTCATGAGATTTAATAATTAACCAACGAATTTAGTGCTTTCAGATATTTATCAAGTACCTGTGCCTTAATTATTGTTACTATTCTTATGCCACTTATTAGGTATTAAGTATGTATAATTTTCTGAACAGTGTATACTAATTTAGAGAAGAATGAAATTGGGTCAGTATCTCATACCGTGTACATAAATCAAGTAAAAGTGAATTAAAGTCTTAAACCTAAAACCTAAAACTATAAAACTACTAGAAGAAACAGAGAAAAGCTTCTTGATATTGGCAATTTTTTTTTTTTGGTTTCACACCAAAAGCACAGGCAACAACAACAAAACAAATAGACAAATGAGATTTCATCAAACTAACAAGGTTCAGTATATCGACGAAAACAATTAACAAAATCAAAAATCAATTTACAGAAAAGAAGAAAATACTTGCAAATTCATACGTTTGAAGGGGTTGCTATTCAAAATACATAAAGAAATTATAAAACTCAATAGCAAAAAAGAGGAACATGATTAAAAATATGGGCAAAAGACCTGAATAGACATTACTAAAAAGAAGAAATAAGAATGGCCACAGATACATGGAAAGGTGCTCAGCATCACTTATCACCAGGGAAGCACAAATCAAAACCACTGTGTGCTGTCACCTCACAGTTTTTAGGATGGCTGTTAAAAAAAAAGAAAAAAAAAAAGATAGCATGTATTGATAAGGATGTGAAGAAAAGAGAACCCTTGTACACTGTTGATAGAAATGTAAATTGGTACAGTCATTATGAAAATCAATATGGGGTTTCTTCAAGAAATTAAAAATAGAACTATCGTATGATCTGTATATATATTCAAGGGTAAGAGATCTTGAATTCAAAGAGATATCTCCCTGCACTCCCATGTTTAGACAACATAATTCAAAATAACCAAGATATGGAGATGACCTAAGCGCCTGTCATTGAGTGAATAAAACAAGAAAATGTGATATTTGGAATATTATTCAGCCATGTCCTTTCATGGCTCAATAGCACATTTCTTTTTAGTGCTAAATGATATTCCGTTGTTTAATTGCGCTGCTGTTTGTCCATTCACCTGCTGGAAGACATCATGGTTACCTCTAAGCCTGGGCAACTATGAAAAAAGCTGATATTGACATCCATGTGTAGGTTTTTGTGTGGATCTAACTTTTTAACTCCTTTGGGTAAATACCAAGTAATTGAATTGTATGGTAAGAGCATGCTCAGTTTTGTATGAAATAACCACACTGCCTTCCATATGGCTGCACCATTTTGCATTTCCACCAGCAGCAAATAAGAGTTCTTGTTGCTCCACATCCTCACCAGCATTTGGTGTTGTCAGTGTTTTGGATTTTGGCCATTCTAACATTCATAATACCACACTGGTGTGTTTTAATTCAAATTTCCTTGGTGACGTATGATGCAGAACATCTTTTCACATGCTTATTTGCCATCTGTGCATCTTCTTTGATGAGGTGTTGTTGGTTAAGCTCTTTATCCTATTTATCAGTCAGGTTCTTTGTTTTCTTATTATTGTTTTTTGAGAATTCCTTGTATATTTTGTGTAATGGTCCTTAATTAGATGTTTTTTATGCAGATACATTCTCCCAGTTTATAACTTGTCTTCTTATTCTCTTGGGAGATAATACTTTACAGCTGAAGAAATTTTACTTCCCCTGGTTACTCTTAGAAACATCAGTTTCTTATTATTTTGATTGAGCTTCTGATGATTACTTCTGAGACATTTGTTGGCATGGGATAGACTTGTGGGCTTACCTTTGGTGAAATTCAACACAACTTATTTTTCAACATTAATGTTAGAATAGATGAGTAGTGTTTAATAAATATGGATAAAGCCAATATAGCTTTTTCTGTGGGTGGGGATTTTTAAATGTTATATATATATATAATCTCCCTCTGAGAATACTTTTGTTTTTTTTGTGTGGTTTGGTTTTTTAAGTGCAACATAATCATTATTTCTACTTTCCCAATGTAAAATTCACATTGAGGTGAAATGCTATTCTAAAGGGGACAGCAAATCATGTTTTTGACTTTTAGTTCAATTTCACACCCAGTGCAACATGAAATCTCTAGTAGTTAAGTTTAACTACTAATGCCTTATCCTTCTGCAAAATAGATCTTTCAGAGAGAAACTTAAACAAGGGGAAAATTATACCAAGTTGAAGTGAAAACTCTTCTAGTGGGAAAATTAGGTAAAAGAATTGTAGAATTATTCTTGTAGAATTTGTCGTCATCCTAGGACTTTACCAACTTCATTTTAACAAAAATGTAACTATATACATGGTTGGTCAGAAGGCTTATTGATCTTTTAATATTGAAGAAAATTATGCTAATCTGTTGATATTATGAATAAGGAGAAATAAACATGTTTATGGAAATAGTTAATATCTATTACATGTGTGTCATTTCTGTATCAAGCAATATATTTGCTTCTGTTTATCATTTTTTGTGGTTTTTCTTAGGGATAAATAGTGAAATATGTTAGAAACATTTAAATGAGACAAAAATAGTTTTTAATAATTGTTTTTTCCCTATAAGCTACTTTTTTTTTTAAAGTATGAATTCCTCAGCATAAAGCTATTAATCTCTCTGTGCATTTTTGGTTAACAATCTCTGGTCTGTGCATTTTTGCGGCTGGATATTTTTGATTGTTTTCTAGTCTAAATATGTGTTCTATGTGCATCACCTCAATAACTAGTTGTATAATCTTCAATAAATTTATCTACATCACCTTAAGGCTGGTGAATTTCAAATCTTCATCTGCAGCTCAGACCCTTCTCCCAAGCATCTCATCCTTTTATCTCTACTTACAATTTCCACAAACATATAAGCATGCGCATGCTTATTATCTTTGCCTTCTATGTAAATGACTCCTTCTGTAATTTCTTTTTCAGTCAGTTTTTCTGTCATCTGCTCAGTGACCTGAGCAGAAAATCTAGGAGTCATTTTTGACTCTTCCCTCTGTCTCACCACATCCAATATCATTTCTTAATATCCCTTGATTTGCTCACTTCACTTTCTCTTTGCCTCCCCTGGTCTAGTACAGCTTTTGCCCGATGGTTCTGCACTGCTCCTTAACTGTTCACTGGGCATCTTCTCTTGTCTTTCTAAAGGCCACAGTTCATAATACAACAGGATCCATCTTTCTGCAAAGTAAATCTGAGACTGTGTTGTTGCCTGGCCAGATGTCATGCAAATGAATGCAATTTCCTTCACAGCCAACCTTTATGCAAAGGCAGAAAGAGGCAGCTGCCTCTATAAGGTAAAATGTGGAGTGACTTGAAGTTTCTTCATCTTGAACTTCTCTCTCTGCAGCACCATCATTTTATCTGAAATTTCCATTATCCTCATTTTTTGTATTAGTAAATTGCAGTCTTGTTTTAAAATGTAACACTTGTTTTTAAAAATAAACTATTTGTTTTAGACTACAGTTTTACAGAGAAACTGGAAAGATAATACAGAGTTCATATAGACAGACCCCTCATCTATTCTACCCTCCCTGACTTAACATATAACATTGTCATGCATGTTTATCAAAACTAAGAAACCAACATTGGAATATTACTGCGAACTAAACTCCAAAATTCATTCAGCTTTCATTTGGTTTCCTGCTGATGGCCTTTTGCCATTCTAGGATCCAATACAGAATTCCACAGTCATTTATTGATAACTTAGTTTAAAACAATTTATTAGATTAACTAGCTGATCACTCTTTTTATACTCTGAAGCAACAGAGGGAATTTAGGCCTGGAAGAGTGAACGAGGGCAGAATTTGGAGTTTGAGTGGTGAGCTCTAGGGTGGGATTTTAGACTGTAAGGGGTATGACACTGCTGGGAGACCCTCCGAAACCAGCGATTGCGCTTAGGACGCTTGATTTAGGAGATGCAAAATGGAAAAGGGAATGAATACAGGAGCAAAATGAATCATCGCAAACAAACATTTTCATAACAAGTTTGTTTGAGAATAATATTATTGGTTGTGTAGATAATGATTGAATCATTATGATTCCAAACCCCACATGGGAAGATGTTTGGGAGAAACATTAAAAGCATATATGCCATTAACCAGAATGGCAAATCTCCATATTTCTTCTTAAGAGATTCTTTGTGTGGCCTTTGAAGTGGGTATTGGTTTAGGAATGGGTCAAGGTATTCTGAGGTTTAGGATAACTAGTTTCATTACTGTCTTGCCATGATAGGGTTTTCTTCAGTTGATACAAAACTTATGATTGGCCTTAGGTATTTGAAGTCATGTTTTTATATTTAAATAAATTGTTTCAGGTTCTAAAGGGAGCAAATAAAACTTCCAGACTAAGTCAACCACATAGGAACCTAAGGAGAATGTCTGTGTGGTTTGTAACTTCCCTGGAAGCATCAGCTGCAGTCCCCTGCAAGGGGCAGGATATTGGATTAGCTGTCCACTAATAATTTCCTGGGAACATATTGTGTGGTTACAGGGACATTATAAGAAAAATCTGCATTAAATT
Source organism: Eidolon dupreanum (assembly GCA_028627145.1). NCBI lineage: Eukaryota > Metazoa > Chordata > Mammalia > Chiroptera > Pteropodidae > Eidolon > Eidolon dupreanum. The sequence goes on along the minus strand of CM053516.1, from coordinate 6,126,585 downwards.
TCTTTTTTTAAAAATGAGACATTACAAACAGTTTGCTTGCTATAACCTGCAAGTGTGGGTAAAGGGTTTGTATTTCTGTTATTTTTAAAGTCAAATTTTCCATTCTGAGGTAATATAATGTGCAACTCAAAATGAAGGATTTATTCAAGTATTAAATATGAAAAACTTATATTCAAAAAGCATATTATTTTCAGATCAGGCTCTTCTTGTTATTATATCAATGTGTGTAGGCAAGGTTAATGAGAAAATAGTTTGATTTACGCTAACTGTAGAGACATATAGCACAATTTTTTAATTTATCATGTTTATATTATATATGAATATGCAAATAATCCATAAAGCAGCAGTAACAATGCATAGAAATAAAATCAGTAGGAATCTGTTTCTTTTCATAAAGTGTCATAACCTTCTTAGTTATGTATATTTTTAGTGTTCATACCTAACATTATAACTAGAAAACAGTAAGGGTCAGGATGAATATTTAGAGTGGGTCTCATCAATATGCTTGGTGCTTAGAAAAGCCTAAAGTTATAAATAAAACTTTCCACTGGTTCCAGTGAAAATATAGTCTAATGTCAAATCATTATAAGTTTATTAGGCACTTGGCATAACAACACTTACTATAATTTAGATCATTTTATATTCTTGAGAAGGAGAAAAGTAATTAAATTGGTGGTTTTATTAGTCGATAGACAATTTTAAAGAGTTTATTTATTTTTATTTTTTTAGAAAATCAAGGTGCACTTTCTCTTCTAAATAAGTGCTTAGTAGAAAAATAGATTTAATAGAAATCTAAATCTAACAGAATAAAATAAGTTTATTATGATTAGTGAACTTGATTTTATTAATGAACTTTAACAAAGTTGTTTGTAATGATGTGAAGTCTTAGTTTAGAATTTAAATATTAGGATTTTTCATCATTATATAAAACTTCAATTAATATTTCATTAGATAAATTAAAGACGAAAATTCATGATATTATTATCTGTTATAGAGTCTATTCTTTGAAAATATGCTAATTGCAGGCGTTATAAATGACATGGAGATTAAAATCTTTGTAAGTCCTTAAGCATTGTACTTAACCTTTATGATGTTTTTGCTAGCCAAATTTAAAAGCATGCAAATGATTTATTTGAAATCTGCCAAGATGAAAAAAGAATTTTTAAATATTCTTAGTCAATTAGCTAATTTTAAATTTACTTTGTTATTTTTTCTTATAAAATTTCCTGTTCTAATTTTCTGACACCAATAATATAGCAGTAGGAAATTAAATTCACAATGTAGTAAATCAAAAATATCATGTTCTTATAAAGTTTTTCATCGACTGTTTGTAGCCCTGTTTTAGGCCACAGGTGTTTTCCTTACCAGAAAAGCCAAAAGGGCTTATTACAACACACTCTCACACAAACTTCCCTTTACGTTTTTTTGTGGTCTAAGAATGAACATTTACAGGGTTTCTACTATAATAAGCTGACCTTTGATTCTCCTCCTACCATGCAAACATTAAAATGAGAGAGTTTGTGTGCAAAATTCTTGCAAAATGTGTATTGCTATTTTGTATATATGCATTTAATTTGAATACATAAATTATGTTGTGTGATATATTTATTCTCTTCTTGATGTCCTTCATCCGGCATTGTCCTTTTAAAAAGATTCATTTATGTCTGTCTCCTTTGCTTCTTATTGCTGGAATATACTTCATTGTATATTTTCACCCTATTTTTCCTACAATCAAATTTTTCTACTCTTGCAGAAACCACAGATATAGTTCAATTGAACATCCTTGACAGCTCCCTTTATTGCCATTTTTTAGACGAAACTGAGGCATGGAGAGATGAGTCATCTTACCAAGATGGCACAGCTGGAATTAGGATTCTGCAGTCTGGTCTGCTCCAGGCTGCAGCAGCCTCTAGGCCCCGACCGTGCACTGCTCTGGGCCAGCAGCCATCACAGCAGTGCACTGCTCCTGCGTGTCATATCCCAAGCGGCTAGGCGAGCCTCAACTCTGATCTTAGTACACAGCTTAAGCAATGATAATTCAGTGACTGATTCAGAAATCTAAACTCTATTAAGCTTTATAATAAAGCATGCAGTGTGTAACGAAGGGCTAAAACTGCTTTTTTATATAGCTGTGGCCAAAGTTGAAGTGGAAAGGGAACCGCCAACTATTAACTGTCTACCGTGTGTCAGGCATGGTAGCAGAAAGGTTCTGTGCATAAGTAAATTTATCCACTTAGGTGCCCTATGAAGTAGCCTAAAATGATGCCCTTCTCATAAATCAGAAAAGTAGCCCTGATTCTCACAATTTGTAACTGCCAAAGTTAGAAGCTTACTCACTACTGGTCAGCTCCCAGAGCCCACACTTATCTTAGTAAACCACAAGGTCTCATTGTAATGAATCCATTCTTTAAAAAATAAAAATAAAAAAATGAGGCAAGTGTGCTTGACTGCCCAGGTGTTTCTCTCATCTCAGCAAATCGCATGCATACTGTGACATTCTTTCCAAATAGCAAATTCTATTTGCTTGTCTGTTTCCTAATTTCAAATAACATATAGGAGGCAGTAAAAATACAAATACATGTTTTATATTTGAAATCGAGATTCCTTTTTTTTCTCAAAAACACACATTTTGAAGCTAAATTGATGAAAAATGTTAGAAATCAGTCTTTGTGCTGAACAGCTGGTTGTAGTTTTAGGAGTTTAGAACCCTGCCCTCCTGTGTGCCACTGGGGTGCAGGTGGGCACAGTGACTGTGGGAAAGCATTGTTTCCATCTTCTGACTGCTGACTGAAGGTGACCTGCAGGTCTTTATGGTGATTATGCCCAGGAATTATTAAGGGTCTGTATTAGTTCTTGGAAAGAACATTTTCAGAATCTTTTTTTCAAAGAATTATTGAACCAAATTTTCTTATTTTTTCAATAGCTTATTTGGTGACTCGACATCAGTTTAGATACTAGAAAGTATGTTGAATGGTAAACCCCAGCAATAAAGACAGAACTAACGAGCCAAAATTGGGAAGTAGTTTATGTTGGGAATAGGAGTGTCGCTTCCATAAAACTTACTTTTCTCCTCTTATTTCTGTTAGAAGACCAGTCTTGAGAGAGGCCAGTGTTGTGGAGGGGACAGACCACAGAGTTGAACTCAGCATAGAAATTCTCACAGAATTTGCTGTTCTGGAAAGGTTGATATGTAGACCAAGGAAGGGGGTCTGGGGAAGAAGGCTGACAGGTGAGATGTGGGATGTCCCTCCAATCTAACCGCATAGGAGACTGCTTTACCCCTTCCCCACACAGTGTCCATTTGGCTCAGAGTAATTAGCAGAAGTAATTAATAGTGTTACTTCAAGAATGCCTTGGTTGCTTGATTTATTTTCAAATCAAATGGAAAACCATAGTGTCCCCTTAACCAATCTAAAGGAATACTTGACATTTTTAAGTTTAATGATTATGTTTATTTAGATAATGCAAAAATTTAAGTGTCTAGAAATAATAAAACTTTGATCTCTTTTAAGGCTAATATATGGTGGATACATTAACATTTATCTATATTTTATAATATAAATATTAGAAACAAGAAAAGGGCTATCAGCATTTGATATCATAAATTTTAGAACATGGTATAAACTACTAATAAGTTGTATGTACTTATGGATGAGTGTGATAGATATTTTAGAATATGTGCAAATGTGCTGACAACATTTCTTGAGTTTAGAACAGACACACTGACTACAAAATTCTTACTAAACTGCAAATAAAAATGTATGAACTACTTTGAAAGAACGCAATATTTTTAGGGTGGCCCAAAAATGCAGTTTTTGAAATTATTTTTAAAATAAATAGTTGAAGAATAAAGAAAATACTAATATAAATATTTAAGATTTTAATCATTGTAAAAGTAGCACTTTTATCTGCTCAAGTCCTAAGTTATTTAAACTATATTTGAATACAGAAACAGAAAGAGTCATTTTATATCTAACATTCGTTTGTGTGCTATATACAACATCTTACATTTTCTTTATATAATTCATTATTTTAGAGTATGGTAATCAGCCATCTACTAGCTGTGTGCCCTTGAGTTAGGTCTTGTTATTACTTGTTCTGGTTGCTCTTCTAAAAAGATAGAAGAAAGAGATGAGATAGTTTTTTTTACATTCCTTATAGCTCTAAAATTCTATGGGTTCTATGATCCTACGTCTTGTCTCTTTTTTTCCCTCCCTGTGGAGTCTGATATTCTTGGCGCATCTTACTCTTTTTATAGATTTGAATCAAAGACTACTTGGCAGAGTGTCAGCTCACTGACAATATATGGCAATATATTATTTTGTGCAAATGGGACCAAATGAATAGCTAGTAAAAGTTTTTCTTTTTATGACTCTAAACCTGCTAAATTTGATGAATAAGTTCTAATATTTGGCATTTTTATCTTTAAATGTCATCATTTTAATCTTTAGCAAGTTTATTTCTATAACAAACTTTTAATGTCTTTATACTCACACAAATGAAATGCAGGAGAAATCACTTTCCTTCTTGCTCTCTTGATTTCTTCTTTGTTGACAAGATGAATGAGATAATCTGTGCTTCTTTTGGATGAACTTTTTTTTTCCTTGTGGTAGCTTTTCTATGCAGACATATTCCCTATCATATATATGTATATATATATTTTTTTCTACACAATTTTCATATAACTGCATTATTTCTGAGGTCAAGTTTAATATCTAAACACCATTGAATCCATTCCATACTCGAGATATTTAGATTTTAGTTAGTTTTAATTTGAAAGGTTTGGGTGGTGTTTCCACCAAGTGTGTAATAAATCAAGCAATAACCTGGGCTTTCTGAGTCTCTTTTTTTTAATGACCTGGTACCTCTACGTGTCAGTGTCCTGCAATCTTCATATTGTGAAGTCACCTACCTTGAGCTATGTAAATTATTTTTCAGTCAAAGATATGTAAATCTTTACTTCGCAGCTGTACCCAACTATGGAAAGGGTTTAATTTGAGAGATTAAAAAACAAAACAAAATAAAACAAAACAAAAAGCCATTTTCCCCTCTTCTTCTGAAAGGAGCATTTGCATGGCTTTCACAGGGTCTAAATGTTTGCATAGGAAATCTCTTATTTTACATCTGCATGGTTCATAACCTTTAGTGCCAATGATTCAAAGCTTATCTGAAGGACGTTTAAAATGCTTAAAAGCTACTACTATTTTTATATTTTCAGCTAATTGGGAAATGATTTTTAATGCATAAACACCATCTTTATCCAGTCAAGTTGACTTGAAGGGAATTGTCACATGATAGTATTTTTTTTTTAAAGGAATGAGCCTAAAATTGGAGAGATATACTTGAAGTGGTAAACTAGAAAGAGACAATCACTTCGTCTGCCCAGATCATCTGACTCATTCTTGCATCAATAAAATTCTCAGCTCTTTCAGTAAGATTATCTTTAATGCCCATCCTATTCAAGGATTGAGAGGTGCTAACAATTAATTTACAAAATATGGTTCATTGTCCTGCTGTAACACTGACATCTCACAAAGTAAAATAGATTAATTTGTCATGCTCTTGACATTTTGGGGTTCCAGTTCAAATAACTCTCTGTTTCCTCTTTCATATACCCTCGAATTAAGTAATATAACTCAAGTATTATATAGCATGAGGACATATATTCACGTTTCTTGATTTGGTAGTTCACTTGGCATTTTACTTTGCTAACTATATCTTATGTACATAGTGCTTGAAATGTGATGTATCTATAAAAATACTTAACATAATTATTAGCTTTACCCCAATAATCCTTAAAGTTATGTTATTAATTTTCCCTTTTGTTTCAGTGTCTGCATACTTAGCACAGCCCTTATATCCCTAGGATACTTCATAAAGTGACTGAGGAGAAATGAGCTTCATGAGAAGAAGACAGCTCACGTAGAAATGCCGATTAAATTCTCAGAATTAAGAAGTCAAAAGGGAAGAGCTGATGCCACATGATGAAGTAGGTCATTGTAACAGACTAGCTTTACCTAATAAAAGTAGGCCATTCCATTAAGCAAAACACAACACAACACAACGCAACACAACACAACAAAACAAAACAAAACAGGGGACTGGATGGCTCAGCACAGAGAAATAGGAAATGTATCCTCTATAGAATATCTCTTTCTTCTTAAGTTTTCTCTAATGGTTTTATTTCATTTAAAAATATATATTAAAAGTAATCATTTTATTTTAAGTCTGATTAAAGATAATGATATAAGTCTGAAAAACTTTTACATTTGAGTACAGGTTATCTTGTCTGAGTAAATAAATTTTAGACTGATTTTCTAAGCCAGTTCTATTATAGAACTTAGCCCCCAAATACAGTGTTTTATAGATAATTGATGAATTCTGAGAGAAAGTAACCTTGCTGTTTTTTAAAGAAACTTTTATTGTAAAATACTTGTGTATAGACAATGTTGAGTGAAAAATAGTGCTATATTTTGGCTGCTGAAGTTCAAGTCCATGTTCATCTACTTACTACATATATCGTTGGGCAAATTATTTAACTTTTGCAAAACTTTGTTTTTCTTTCTCCAATATATCGAAAACAGCGATGAGCTCTTAAGCTTATAGTGAAGATTAAATGAGACAATCCACCTGGGTATTTATCAAAGTGACTGCTTCATTAACAAATGCTAGCTATTACAATAGAGGGATCAGCATTTTAATAATTCAGTTGAACATAAAAATCAAATACAAATTAGAGTATTAGATTTAATCATTAGTAGAAAAACAACACTGTATTTGAAAGCAAACATAAGTGACATGGTTGAGAAAAAAGCAGGTACGGCATGTTATTAAGTCAGGTCCTTTCACATTTGTGAGGGAGAAGAGAGTTTCCAGGGAGAAGCAGCCAGACCTTGCTAACCTCACACCTTCCAGGCAGACCGTGGTAAAATTTTGAAATAGAGATGGTGAATCCTGAGAGCTAGGTTAGAAAGAAAAGCCATTTGCATGACAGAATTATGCTTATTTTCTACAGATGCAGGATTCTGAAAATGTGATTTACAGAGTTTATAAGAAAGGCAGCCAAGGAAGGAAGAACTAAAGATACAGATTGAGGTTTCAGCCGAAACGTCGTTTAGTCAGGGCTATGGGTGTTGTGAGAGAAATTTTAAGGATGAATGTGGTAATATATATGAAACACTCTCTGTTCCTTGGAAGAAAAGTTCTATAAAAACATAACATATTGCTGATTCTCGAATGAATGGTGAAGGTTGAAAGATTTTCAGACATAAGGAAAGGGCACATTCACAAGCCAGTGAGAAGCAAAGGATATTGAAAATGGAAGGTCAGAATCAAGAAAAGAAAAAAAAAATTAAGGCTCTTTATAAGACCACACACACGTGCAGTTTTAAACAGGACTATCTTCATATTGCATTATTCTGTAAAGTAATAGATTATTTTTAAAAGAATTTTTTTATTTCCAAGATAATTGCACTTAGAATTGAATAATTTAAGTGCATGAAGTTAAAATGAATACAGTAGTCAAGATGAGCAAAGAGTGAACCTGGAATAAATGTATAAGGAAACAATGTTATAAAATAAAAAGCAAAATAGAAACAAGTAGAAGTAGGTATTTGATTTTTTTTTTTTTTTTTTTTTGCCAAAAAACGTCAGGGAAATGTTTTGAAGGATGGAATTTTTAAAAGAACTCCCCAAAACAGGTTTGCATGGAGTGGATAGGGAGAGTAAAAACTTTCAAGAGGATTCATGGCCACTTTTAGATACACAGAATGAGTTGGAGGAAATACAAGGAAATTAGAGTGTGCCTCCCAGAGTGTATCATGTGGAGCTGTTGATTACATCTCCTATCTCATAATTGATGCCGAGGTAGTTCTCAGGTAACTTGGCCAACAGAATGCCCTTGAAACTAATAAAGTGTTCACAATACACGCACCATAGAATTAAAATGTATTAACATTGAATGTCTATACTTCCTTCATGGTCTAAATCACGATATAGCATTAATACTCTGATTAATTAGGTAGCCATAGTATGTTTTTACTGAAGAGTATTATCAATTAGAATTCCATAGTAAGTTGGAATCAGCGTTCTAATAGTGAATGTCTTATGACTTGAGGAAGTGTTTTTGAAAAACAGATTTAGTAAATGATCGCAGGGAACGATTCAGTACTGTAGTATTATCATAAATTGAAATCTTGTGTTCTGTTATGTGTCTGATATATACTTGGAAAGATAATAATAGATTTTTCATTTGCAATACCATGACCATGGAAATCACATGAAAGACATAATTTAGTGTCCTGGATTTTAGAATGTTATCTGATTCTTTTATTATACCAAACCATCACCAAAAGAAAAACCTCTGGCTATCTCTTTAAAGTTTTCCTGGTACTTGTAGAGAGGATGTCATTTTGAGTTTGTAGACTCTTTCTTTCTCTCCCTCTCTCTTTTTTTCATTCTTTCAGACCACTCTCCCATTCAGTTACCAAATCCTTTTGGTTCTACTTTCAAGATATATCCACCACCCTGTTTTCACTGGCTCACCTCTATCAGCTACAGTTTACCCCTCCCTGGAGAGCTGTCCTTGTCTCTGTGCTGTCTCTCTGTCTTGACCCCTGTGGTGTGTCCTCAATTGGGCCACAGGGAGGGGTGGTGGATGTGAAGAGGAATTCTTTTAAAATGTAAGTCAGATTATATCACTCCTCCACTCAACCTTCCCATGGCTTCCATCTCACTCAGACTTAACACTGTGTCCCAGAGCGAGCTGAAAGTCATGGCAGAACTCAGCCCCTCTTTTCTCTGACACTGTCTCCTTTCGCTCACTCTACCCTAGCCACACGCGCCATCTCCCCGCTGCCCTTCTGCCTTTCTACACACCCGTTCTCCTCAGTTTCTTTACTCTTGCTGTTCCTCCCTTCTGGATATTTCTTCCCTAGTCGCTTCCACCACTTACTACCTCACCTGATTCGCTAAAATATCAACAGAGGGCCTCCCTGACCATGACATGCAGCATGGCTAACACACTACAGCCTGTCTCCCGTCGAAGCATCTTTAACTCTCTTCCCTGTATTACTTTATCCACACATGTAATAACACTTATCACCACTTGTCATATAATACCATTTATTTTTTTTTCTGTTTAGTTTCTCCCTCTCATTACTTGAATGGAAAACTCCAGGTAAACAGGGATTTTTGTCTGTATTGTTTACTTTTGAATCACAGAACCTAAAACAGTTTATACCATGTAGAGATATTTTTAAAATTTTGGTTGAATGTGTCAATGAAGGCAGTTGTACCCAGAAGCTCACTAGGGTAACAGCACTTTAATAAATGCATCGTTGTCTTGAAGTTATAAAACATTGGGGAGGGATGTCTGGTTAAGTTTGGGGCATGGCGTTTAGCGAGAGAGGGAGGTTAGAGAAAAGAATGAAAAAAGACAGTGAAAAGCTCAGGAAAGTACACAAAAGATAGGAAACTAAGATCTGATATGCTTGAATATGGGACTTTTTTTTTTAGAGTTAAGAATACCATGTATCTGCTCAGCTTAACTAATCCTCTGACAAATTAGAAAATGAAATTCCCCAAACTTGAAACCTGTTCTAAAACCAGACACTTAAATTCTTTTTAAATAACATCACAATTGGCTTTCTCTTTAATTTGTAATCTTAATGAGGGTAAAAATTAAACACTTATTTAGGCCATTTCTAACTTTTATTTGTGGACATATATTGAAAATGTCCTTACATAACTTAACCAAAACTATAGCTAAGAATTAGTTTCTAAATAAACTGTAACATTCAAACTAAAGCCATTAAACATTTTTATCTTTATTTGTAAGTTGACTGAGACTTATAAATGAAACTTGTCTACTTATTTTTGCCAATAGATGTCAGTGGTTGACTATATTAGTGAAACTATGGCAGATGTACCTGTTTTATGCCACTGTTGAAAGGCTAGCCTTTAAAAGAATTCATCATTCCTTAAATGGTCCTTTTTATTATTTCACCTGGAGAAGCGATGTACACTTATGACGTGATAGAGTTGACAATAGGAAATGTTAATAGATTTCATAATTGATTGCAG
>CM053516.1:6084311-6116002 GCA_028627145.1 Eidolon dupreanum | reverse complement strand
TTACACTTAAATATAAGCTTTATGTATACTACACATATATATGTACACATACACATATATAGAAATAAGGCAAATTATTAGAAAAAATAGAAGTAAGGAGGATTATTAGGAAAACTAATACTTTATTTTAAAATTTCATTTTCTTGTTCTCTAGTTTTATGATGTTTCTCTTAAGGTTTCTTATACAATAAAGGAAAAATAACTGTTGATAAACATAAATCTTTCTCTTACATTTAGCCATAGTCCTTGGGCAACATCTCAAAACTTAATAAACTTAAATTTCATCATACGAAAAGTGAAGGCAATTTAATGGTCAAGACCCTGCCATAGAAAATATGCTTCTTGGAGCTCTCCGAAATTTGAATTAGCGAAAGGCAATTGAGAGACCAAATAGAAGAGACAACCTTAAAGCCATGGAAGGCGGAAACTATGAAATGGTACATGGTTTTAAATTACTGCTTTTGTGTGGGTCACTGTCTATAGGAAAACTTAGTGTAGTGGGGATTTCACTGGACTTAGAAGACATAAGTTAAAATCTCGGCTTCATCATTTCCAGCTGGATGATGCTGAAGAGTACAGTCATCCCTGGACCTTGGTTTACTCATTGGAAAAGTTAGGGATTAGGACAGAAGAGTCGGATAGATGGTCCCTCATGGTTCCAAAGTCATACTGTGCATTTCAACATGTTCAAATATCAGCAGTTTAAAACAAATTAGAAAATGTCTTCCATATTCTAGCAAGTGTTCTAGTTGCTGCTAAAAATACAAAACAGAAAGCAACAAAAATCTCTCACAAAAACACTCTAATCTGCTTATAAAAAACCTCATAGTCTAGAGAGGCAGAATATAAGAAATCTAGCAAGAAATAGAATTTAAAACACAGCTTGAATTTGTATCATCCCAGCTTTTCTTTGACTTGCATGGACTTACATCAAAATTGCAGCTCTAGCATTTAGTTCCCGTGTAAACCTGGGCACACCGAGTTCACCTTGGCATGATGCAGTGAAATTAAAAGATCTGTAATGTAAGCAAAACCCCTAACCCCATTTCCGTACATTGTAAATGTTCAAAATGATGAGTTCCCTTCCATAAATTAGACACTTTTGTATTTGTGAGCACAGTTGGGGAGATGAAGCCATGGGTTTTCTAACAGAATCTTATTTCATTTCTTTCTGCATCGTAATATAAATGACAATTTATTGGACCCATTTTCCTTCCGTCTTTCCTTCTAGACTGACCTTCTTGAGGGTAGCATTGGTATTTTCCTGAACTCAGTCCTCAAATCATCTAGAATTAACAAGTGGATGAATGAATGAAGACTTATATAAGGTATTTATCACCATAGGAATTTGCAAGGAAATCACTTTGATGATATTAACTCATTTATGACATTACAGGTGGTTATTTTAGAAGTTTAACCAAGCTCTGTTTCATTTCTATGTAGTACTTGGTTTCATTTTGGGTACAATGAAAGATTTAACAGTAAGTCAGTAAAATTACTCTTTTCAAGAATTTTCTAATATATGGGGAATAAGAAAAGTTTAAATGATTACAATACAAGGCAGAAAATGGTATATTCTATAAACAAGACACTGGATTTCAGAGGAAGGATCTCATGGTCTCAGGAAAAGCATCATTTTCAGATGACATTTGAGATGGGTCTTAAAACTTGGGGAGTAATTGACTCAAAGAAGGTCACAAGAGACATTCTAGGAATATTGAATCCTATGAGCAAATACACGAGACTTTAAAAATTTAGAGAATTCCTGAGCATAGTGAATGTGAAAGCAATAGAAACGTGATGGGAGTCAGGTTGTCCAACTGTAAAACTCTTCAAATGCAAGCTTGCAATTGTACATTTTCTTTGAACAATGGAAAAATTTTAAAGTCTTTTGAATGGGGTTATGATGTAATGAAAATTGCATTTCATAAAGAAAATGTGGCAGCTGTACATAAAATGTATCAGGAATGGAATAGACATGGTAGAAAATAAATGCAAGTGTCTCTTACAGTAGCCTGTGGGGGAATCGAATTGGGGTCATAGGTTTAGAAATAAAGTAATTAGTAATACAGAAATACAATGCAGATGGCTTAGCATGTCATTAACAAGAAAAGAGGGAGAGGTATAGATGAGTCTGATGTTTTAAACTTTTATGAGTGAGAAAAATAATGTTATTAAACAAGAACATGATCCTCCAAGGGAAGACCAAATCCAGTATGGATGATAAACTGAATTTCAAAATGAGAAGTAGCAATGCACCTTTTCTTGGGGACACTATAAGGAAGGAGAAGTGCTTTGGTAGACATAGAAAGACTTTAGAAGGAAATATAATAATATTTTAAGTTAATATAGAAACTATCTTAGCAACTCTAATTGCCCAGGGCATGAGAACAACATTAGTTCTTGACATAATTACAAAATTGGCAGATGATACCCTTTCTTTCTTTCTTTCTTTCTTTCTTTCTTTCTTTCTTTCTTTCTTTCTTTCTTTCTTTCTTTCATTCATTCATTCATTCATTCATTTTGTCTTGCAATCTCCTCACTGTCCTCTCTCGGACAAGGCGGTCACTATGGGCTTCATCCCAGACAGGCCTGGAGAAGATGCCTCTGTTCTCAGTTTGCCTTCTGTTTTCTCTCTCACATGCTGTTGAATACTTGTAGTCTTTCTGTCCTGGCTCCGCAGGGTCTGCATCTCAATATTTCAAAGCGAAATCAGGTAACCACATAAGCCAACTTGTATTAATATGAATGGAAGATTGGGGGAGTGCTTTCTTATCTCCCTCCATGAAAGAGTTTGATTTAGCCTGAGACATTTGTATGTTGTTATTGTGCCTTTATTGTTAATTTCTCACAGAGACTGTGCTATGGTAGCTTTAGAACTGATGAAATGCAGAAACAGGAAGGGAGACCAGGGGGCTGTATTTGGAACACCTCAACTCTCAAATTACGACTATGTGTCTTGTCTCTCTAGTTAACCAACTGGTAGGCTGTTCTGCCTTCATTAGGAAATTGAACCCACTGAATTTGCTCATTCTGTAAGTTTGGTATTACATGCATCTAATAAAAATGTCAAATCACATTTTTCAGAGAACGCAATACGATGTCTTTCTCGTACCATATTAGGGAGGCTTTACACCAGCTGCCTTATAAGTAAAGTAGTGTAACATACCCAGACAATTTGCCTTCTAAAGTTGTTATGTGATTTGAATGGAAAAAAAAAAGTGTAATTTGTGAATCATAGAGTGCTATAAAATGTATAGCATCACTGTTTGTGATTAAACACATTTAGAACATAGTTTTCCATGAAGACTCTGGCATGATTTTTCTGCATGGCTTTCAGTATGTTCTATTTCAATCTCACTCTTTGTTTACTGGTGACTACTGAGGGTATAACTGAATAATATAAATTCCCAAATCTCATCCTGTAGACTCGCTATTTAATGAGATATTTGCATTATCATAAAACAAAAGTATAGGAAAAAAAAAAGACCCCAAATTCCATGTGGTATACTTTACAGCTGCCATCTAACTGAAAATCCCAAATACAGATGCTAATTGGACTTTTAATGAATTATTAAAATAAAAGTAATGAATATTCAGTTATGTTGCAAACAATAGTTCAGTAAACTATTGTTGAGAGAATTTCTGAATCCTAAATGGATAATAACGGAAAAACTTAAAAATATGTCATAACATTTTAAGATTCTTTTTTTTTTTAGTACTAACTATAAAAAAGTTAATAAGTTTTATATTTCCTCATGTGTATGTGAGAGGAGATTGTTCTGGGGTGAATCTCTAGTCAAAAAATGAATGCCATAAGTTAAATGTGATTTATTATGCTCTCTCAGGTTTTGCATACTCCTACCATTTTATAGACTTTTATAGCCAAAGAGATATTTATCTCCTCGTGTGGTTTCTCTAGATACCGTGGTTCATATTCTAGAAACCAAACAATGTGAGTGTAGTGACAGCTGAGGTTAGGGTGAGGTGAGCGAGGTACTCTCAAGTATAAAATTTAAGGGTGCACCAAAAACTATCTCAGTAATAAAGATTAATAATGCAATATTTTAAAAATAAAAATTAATGCAGAAATCAATGATGTACAAAATATCAAATTTCAAATAAAGACAGAATCAGTATTACTGTTTCTAACTTTCGTCTCAGGCTCTAACCTGAATGGGTACCACATTGGTATACAGATATTTTCGGGTCTCTAAAGCTATAAATTTCTAAACTATCTCCTCTGAATTGGGTCCAGAGGTCAATAATTAGAGCACCCATTTATTATCAGAACTGACAAATATTTTAATGTATTTTTCAATTATCTATTTTATTTTTCAAAACTTCTATAAATATTTATAATGTTATCTTGATGAGTCTTGTACATGGGCTATTGAACAATTTAATTTAATTCATATACAGTTTTATTCATTTCTCAACCAGCACCCCACAACCTAGCATGGAAGCAGTCAGGGGATCTTAATTTGAACAGCACAGGTTGGCAAGCCTCTTTAATCTTTGGCACAGACTGAAAGGCACTGAGAAATGCCCACGGTGTAGGCCGGCCGGCCCCCTATAGATTGGCCACACCGTGTTCCCATGCCATGGGCTCTGGGCATCTTCATGATGCTGGGAGGCCTGTTTGCCCAGACTCCGTCTCTCTGGCTGTACTTATGAGCCTTTGAGAATCTTCTGCCTCAAATGTTGTCAGCATTTTGAACAGAGTCTTCTCTATCCTTAGCACCAATTTGGTATTTCTGGGATTTCTTTCCATTCTCGTAGAATCTTTCCATCTTTTTGGCAGCCTTCAAACTCACTATTTTTAACTCTCTCCTTTTAGAACTTCTAAGTTAATCATTTCAGAGATGAAAGATCTTCACAAAGGTAAGAAACTCTGTTGACTTCCAGCAGTTTTGGCTTGAAGAATGATAAAGCACTTTTCTTGGGGAGGAAAAAATGTGGGTAGAATAAACAAATTACCCCACTGCACCTATCCAATAATATCAAAATGTATATTAGATTAGATTGATCCTAGCATGCTCAATAGATATTGGTTGTACTTAGCATTTCTCTCTTTACGTGTGTGTGTGTGTGTGTGTGTGTGTGTGTGTGTGTGTGTATGTATATGTATGCGCGCACACACACACACACACAAATAAATGTGCTTCTTTACATAAGTTAATATCTTTTTTACACATGGACAGAACTTTTAAGATAGAAATTTCACTGAATAAAAATGCAATTCCAAGTTTTTAAAAAGATTGTTGCTTCATTATCTGAAAGCAAATGAAATACTGTGGGCAAGATTTTTCCTTTTCGCTGAGGAATCTGAGTCCACCACAAAATTTGGCCCAGGAAGAACTGACACAGGACATAGCATTCTATATACACACAGTGTCAACACAATAATTTACTACAATATGTGTGTATTTAGAACTTTGCTGTATTCTTGGTGCCCTCTAGTAGACTTATTTTCTTGAGTACTTACTAAGAAAATAGATAATTTATCTTTATAACCTCAATTTCCTGCATAATTCCAACTTAGACATGTTTTTAAATAGATATCTGTTGAATGAATTAAAAGGATCCAATTAATTCTATATGATTTCATCGATAAAATATATATCTCCATATATGAGCTACATAAAATATGTAACTTCTAGAAATTGTACAAAACACTATATGCTTATATATTTGTATATTACATATTTTACAATATATATTTCATATAGTTTTATATATTTTATGAAGTAATATAGTTTGTATAAAACTATAGGCATTATATAAAATATATGCCATTGTCTATTATGGTATAATTAGATATTGAATTATAAAATTTAATTTCCCTTTACATTACTTGGCTATATATTTTCCAAGAAATATTAAGAAACAAAAAATGTAAGTCTTCCATACCACATGATAAATAAAAAATGGCCTTTCATTATACTAACTGTATTAGGGTTCTCTAGAGAAACAGAACCAACAGGATAGATAGGTAGGTAGGTAGATAGATAGACAAATGATAGATAAATAGATAGATAGATAGATAGAGATATTGATGCAGATAGAGACAGAGAAAGAGTTAAAAATATTTTTTTAAAGAAATTGTCTCAGATCACTCTGTGTTGATGTGTTCTGCTACTTAAGGCGGAAAATATCCTAATTGCTACCTTCAGGATTTGATGTGTTTTTTTTTTTTTTTTTTTTTAAATCACCAGGAACATTCTTTGTTCTTCCAGAAGCTATCAACTGAACAATGCCAGGAATTAATTCTAAAAACCCTCATTAATTCCTGATGTTAGTAACAAGAAGTTACAGTTACTAATGACAGAAGACCCAAGGGTAGGGGACTATTCAGTGCTTTCTCATCACCTATTTTTAGAACTGAATTGTGAACTCTAAAAATAAATACTTTTATACTACATCTGGTACAATGCTTGGCTCATAATAATTTCACAATAAATTTTTGTGCAAATGATGCCTGTACAAATCAAAATTTTTTCTTTAGTATCCTAAATAGATTTTTAAAGGAACATTACTAGTTTATAGGAATTGAACTTTATTGTTTTTGTGGAATTGTACCAAGATTTTACCGAAAATATTTTTTAAGAGAATGGAGAAATTGTAAGATTTTTCGTTTCTGGCATCTGCGATGATATGCTACATCTAATTTTTTTTCCGCACTATGACTTGTATGTAGAGCAAAATGACAATAGAGATGATCTACTTCCTTTATTTCCTTGTAAGATCACATAACAAAGTAGAATAAATGTCAAGGGAAACAATAGCAATGCATAACCTCTGGTTATATTTTTCAAATGAAAGAAAGTCTTCCAATGTGTCCTCTGGCATGGTATAACACTAACCTTTAAAATGTTCTTTTCCTTTGCTTTGACATTCTATAACCCATCAAAAAATAACTTCGAGTTGATGACATGTAATGGCTATTGGATGATTGGACAATGGTGACACTGCCATTGACTGACTTATCTTTAGTTTTATAAGCAGTAGCATTTACTTTCAGATGGCAGATAAGTCATATAATTAGCACGAGCTTTTAAAAGTTAATTATAAAGAGATCATAACTGAAAATGTTCGATAACCCAATCATTTTTGATGAGTTATAGACTTCCATATTATTTCTTATCATCTTGTATCAAATTTTACCATATAAATTGGATAGTTCTCAAACTTAAATCTTAATTGCTGAGACTGGATGGTAAAGAAAGTATAGAAAGAAAAATTACCTACAAAATATTTCACAGTGTGATTTGTTTTACTTAAAATTGTTGTGCAATAAAAAAACATTCACCAACTACAACTGAATATGTGTGAGGCAAATCATTCTTATTTTTTAGACTTATTTAATTAAAAAATATTATTTTGTAAATTCCATCAATTGACATTATCATCATCATCATCATTATTATTATTAGTGCAAACATACAAGAGAGCAGGTTATTTCTCATTTCCAGTTAGGCTTCTCTTTTCAGCCATCAAGCTTGGAATTCTTTGTTTTTGTTTTTGTTTTTTTTCTCCAGTTTATAGAGATATAACGGGCATATAATATTGTATAAGTTAAAGGTATACAATGTGATGATTTGATATATTGCAAAATGATCACCACAATAAAATTAGTTTCCACATTTATTACCTCACAGAGTTACCATTGTGTGTGTGTCCAAGAAGAAAATATTAGAACTTTAGTTGATGGCTATTTTTATCTAAAATGAAAATTTACACAAAGGTTTATTATAAAAGTAATACAGATTTAGGCTGGTGGCCTCACTTTGGGTAAGGTAAAATTAAAAATTATATTGCGTATTGTTTTTACTATTTAATTTTAACAAAGTAAACAAGTTGCTTAAAAAATTCCTGCCACGAAACCTCAGATTGAAGATAACTGCCGGAGCTTTCATCTCAGCTTCTTGTTTGACATGTATTGGGTGGGTCAGTAAAAGCTAACGCATTCTAACCTAATTATACTATTGCATGGTACTTGACATTTATTTTTAAAAATAACCACCTTTTATTAGGCCTTTCTTGGTAAATGCAACGTTTTTTTCCATTGTGAGTAAGAAAGAAACTCATGCCAATGAGAGAGCATTTTTAAGACAGATATTTGGAAATATTTTGTTGCAAATATTTCACCCATAAAAACTCTCATTGCTCTTCACATAAAAAAGATTTAGAAACCACTTTCTAACCAGTTCATAAGAAGAGCTGGCTAAAGGCATACAGAAATGTAACATAAAGTTCAGTTTCAACAAAATCTTAGCCCAATTATATACGGATTGATAAGTGTGTATCATGATTATTAATACAACCAATGGAACATTTCTTCTATTTGTATTTAAGTGTTTCCAAGGTATTTTATTTAGCTAAAATGATAATGTCAACTTTTAAACCCAAGCACCAAAATATACTCTGCTTAAAAAAGCCTTGGTATGCTATAAAAATATTGAGGCATTTTCAGTAAGAAAGTTTTTATCCACTAAGTACACTCAGCCAATAAATGATTTATTGAAGTATTTGAATCATTTTTGAAGAATTATATTTTGTGTATATTTTTAAATGTATGCAATTTATTAGCTCAATAGTATGTGAATGCAATATGAAATGAATACATATACTGAGGGGCATGTTCAATTCACTTTCTTTTTTTCTGATCGGAATGAGTGTTCAAAAAATTCTGGAGACTACCTGAAACAACCTCATAAAGAGATTCATAGTTATACACCTCTGGGAATGCATATTTTTTTCTTTCTTTTCTGCAACATATTCTGGAATTCATCCATCTTCAGCCTCTGGTTTTATTCTCCTCTGTTCTTTAAAAATCACAGTCATTCCTTTTTACTTTCTTACTAGATTATCATGAACTTTCAAAAGTGTTTTTATACTCTTTTGTCTTTTTCTTCAGTTGGAGATTCACACCTCTTCAGGAAGCAGGAAACTGGCAAGTCCCTCAGGCAATGGGACAAAGAGCTCACCTGCAGGTCACCAGAACAGGCCTTCCTCTATCCATTCCCAGAGGGGGTCAAGTTGAAGGGCTTTTTTCTTCTTCATTTTCTGTGAAGGCTGCTCTTAAACTTCTCCAGTTGACTTTATCCCCGCATCAGGTAATCTCTGCATTAATGAGTGACACTGATTCACAGAAATGAGGCAAATCTGATGCTCTTAGATAGCTGCAGCAAGCACTCGGGCTATGCCAGAATCTATTGCTCCAGAGAAAAGAGGAAGCAGATACCTCATGTTCTCAGAGGTTTGCTTGCAGCTGGACTCTTAAAAACTTTGTATTTTAAAAATAAGTATTGCAAATAGATTTTACCGAGAAGAGCTTATGTTTGCATATGGTCGTTTTATTTATGGTTAAAAAAGTTTATATAGAAGAAGTATGCATTGAGAAAATGGTAATAGAGTAATTCAGTTAATACCTTTAGATATACACACAGATCTAACTGAAATAATTAAAAAAAAAGAAAAAGAAAAAGAAATAGTAGGGGAGGATTCCTCTCTTGTTTTTCTCTCCTCCCGTGTGACAATACTATTCAGCATAAATGAAAAACAGAGCTGCAAAAATTGGAGGGCAACTTCTGCCAGTAAACATACCACATATAGGTGAGGTTAGCAGCCTCACTAGTGCAGGGCAACTGAGATGGTTGGGACCCCCAGCGACAGCCCTTAAAACTCACCAACCACAGGAACAGAAAAACACGGTTGAAGTCCTGGGAACGCAAGTTGAAAGCCACTCCATTAATTACGCTGAATATCTTTCTTCGCTGGGGGTTCTCCACCTGGGCTTTCCTTTTAAAGGGCCAGCTAGACCTCTGCCATATCTTATATATGCTGAAAAACTGGATGAAAATGAAAACGAGGCTATCATCTGGCTGCTTAACTCTTAGGGCATTAAACTTTGTTTTGTAATTTAAAAAGCATCCGTGTTTTCATGGAATGTTTTTGCATTTATATGATTGACTGCTATCATGCGCACAGTTTCCTATTAGCATATTTCCATAAACATTTACTGTAAAATTTATTTCTATGTAGAATACCTCACAGCCATCGAAATTCCAAAAAAGCATGTTCCAGTCACCTTGTAAGTCAGCAGATAACGGCCACCGCCAGAGGTAAGATCTCGACACAGGAAGACCAAAGGTCTGATCTCATAAAGCAATCTCCCTCTTCCTGTCTTTTCCATTCCGCTCCTAAGCTTAAAAAACCATGTTTAGGTTGTTGGCAGTTTATTACATCCAGAAGGAAACTTGACATACTTTTTCGAGGTGGAAAAATCTGAAAGTACAGAAAGCTCAAAATAGCACTTACCTTTACGATAAGTGAAACATATTCAAATTTAAAGCATAGGTTACCCTTTTGATTAGTAACTTGCAATGTATAAAACATGCAGTATGCTTCGAGAAAAGGCGCCTCATGAAAAGCGACTGCAGCTAGGAGGAAGTGCGGTGTGAAAATTATAACTCAGTTTTAAATGTCTTTTAATGCCAGTTTAACCATTTGAAGAAAAATGAACGATGATATTTTCCTCTAAAGTTTTCCAAATCAATTAGAAAGTTTTTTTTTCTTCGTATCACAGATCAGAATTTAAATAAAATTACTTTAAATCAATGTACAGATCTACATAAAGGCCAGGGGAATAAACTAGAACTTTTACTTACTGTTTTCTTATTATAATCCCTTATGTCATCAAATTAAATAAATGCAAATATAAAATTATTTTCTAATTTGTTACGTTCTAAGTTTTTAGAGCATTATTAGTGGATGAGAAAGGCAGGTTAGAATAGAGAAGGAAAAGGATTGTATTTAATTATGTGCTGATTTCTTTCCATTTATTTTCTAGCCTAAGAAATTGTGCCAAGAAATCATTTTCCTTTGGAGCACTGTTTCAGTCTAAATGAGGACAGAAGGGACTCAGCTGAGGTAAGGGGGACTTGGGGAGATAAACAGCGACTCATGATGTAGAAGTCAGTTTTAAGACTAATCACAAGCAAATCGAAAGAAAGGAAGCATAGAGCTATGGATGGACATGAAGGTGGCTGAGCTGTGCCCAGGTCCAGGGTCCCTTCCTGTTAAATTTATCCATTGGCTACACATTGTTGAATACATATGTGCGCATGCATCTGTGACATGATACAGGTGTTCTAGGGGTTAAGGAAGCCTTGATGAGGCCGAAGGGTGTTTAAGAGCCACCAAGTCTCCTGCAAATTAGAACTGCCCATGGTACACAAGATCCTTCATTGGTCATGTTCAGCCATGTGATGGATAAAGCTTCTTGTCTAGAGATCGGAATTTTCCTGCTTTGTAAATATTATTGGTCTCAGTTTAGATTATAAAATAGATTGTATTCTTTTTTGTTTAAGAACATGCATTTAATTTCAATTTGAACCAGTTAACCAGATTTTATTCTTTAGGGGGAAAAATTGGCTATATTTACAATTCGCATAAACAGCATTTGAGTTCAAATTGATGTAAGTTCTGCAGAGGGTGTCTGATGACTGGAAAGTATTGTTATTGTTGAAGGTGGGAGGATGCCTAAGAAGAATCGAGGAGGATTAGTGGGAATGTATGAAGAGAATGATGTAAGGGTGGGCTCTGGATGAGAAGAAATGCAGTGGAACCTGCTGGAAGCCAGTTCTCTCGGTGGGAGCTCTTGGTAAGGGTGAGCATCTCATTCTAATGTAAGGTTTTCTAACTGCAGTGTCAGGTCGACAGTAGGAGAAATGTGTGCCTCTTAGCAAGGTGATATGGGATTTATGTCTGCCCTCCAGCGACGAGACATGCTGCCCTTCATGAAGTGGTCTCTGATTAGTGAATATGCTCAGGGCCTGGGTTACTCAACTACTGGCTCCCTTCAGTTTTTTCCTTCACAGATAATTTATTTTTATATGTGATTATTCTGCTTTATA
Source organism: Eidolon dupreanum (assembly GCA_028627145.1). Taxonomy (NCBI): domain Eukaryota; kingdom Metazoa; phylum Chordata; class Mammalia; order Chiroptera; family Pteropodidae; genus Eidolon; species Eidolon dupreanum. Next base: position 6,104,081 of record CM053516.1, on the reverse strand, counting down.
GTTTAAGTTCTGGCTATTTAGGATTTTCTTTAAGCTGATATTAACCTTTAATTTTGATTTATCTATGAAAAAATAGTCGAGTGATTTATATTTTGTAACTAGCATTCATATTTTTGGGATACAGGCAAAGATTCAATTTTATATCCAGTTACATCCTTCATATTAGAAGGGATACTTGGTACAATGAAAATAAAGCAAGCAGATGTAGTTCAAGGTGAGTAGAGACCATAGGTGAAGATCAATAGGTACACGTGGGCCAAATGAAGAGCCCGCTAAGGCATTTTTTAGGTTAGGTGCTACTGTTTATGTTTAAATATGGCTTAGGAGACTTTTTCGAAGGATAGTAACCCTTCAGAAGCTGGCTTATTTATAGATGAGACTAGAAACAGGACAGCTAGGTTAGACGCAATTACAGCAGCCTGGGAGAGATTATTAGGGCGAGAGCTGAGGGAGCAGGAGTGGAGTGGAGAGGCTGGATTCTACAGCTGTTTAGGAGATAGCTGTAGAGTGTTGGTGTTATCTGGAGATGAAGACTGAGAAGGTGTGATAAATTATGCTACGTTACTTTAACAGACCATCGGGTATTTATAATTATAAAATCTAATTAAAATGTGGGATATCTTCGCAGCAAGCCAAGTTCAAAAAATAAAATTTAAAAAGTGTGTGCGAATTATTAAGAATGTATACGCATGTTGGCAGACTATAAATTAAAAAAAGAAAAATTTGTTTGAATGGTAAGGATGATATCTTCAAGAATTTTTTATTGCATCCTCATGTTGTTTCGAAACAGTAATAGTTGCCAGTTATCACACGCTTTCTGCCGACCTTAAATCACTTGAATTCAAATAGAAGTTTATTTACTTGCATTGTAAATGTAATCAAGTAAAATAAATAAAAAGAAAGTAAATAAATGCAATATATCATGTTTATAAATATAAAAAATAAGCCAGTTCTTTGACAGCTCTAATAAGATAAATATTATTTTATGTGAAACATGATTGAATTGTGTTACTTATTTGACCATCTTCTTGTCATCCTGGACAAGAGAATTAAACCCTCAGGGCCACGATATCTTTGTTTGTAAAATGGAGATCAGGAGCTGTATATCTCAAAGTTTTAGAAAGGAATAAATGAGATAATATGTGCAGAGTACCAAGCCAAATGCCTTAGAAAATGTCAGTTGTCCAACATAGGTTAGTAACATTTTCCCTGCCCTCTCCTGAGATAAACCTGCATTGAGTAAAGGCTATTTGTAGAGCAGGCCATAACGATAACACATAGGACCATGAGGCTTCATATCTGTCCCAGGAATTTATGAAGAAAGCTTCTCTTAAGGCTTATGACAGAAAGGTGGAGGTATAGCCATCAAGCCATATCATTTGGTCAATATTTATATGAATTCGGTGCTGCAGTATATTCTCAGATCCCTCTGTTCTGGGAAAGTTTCCTTTCTTATGATCTCCATTTCACTTGTATGAGACTCTCATAAGACTTATCAATGTATGAACTAAGAAGCGGTTTGTGTAGTAGATACGCCACTCAGGCACAAGCTAAAAGATGCAAGAAACATCCCAGAGTTTGGAAAGCTGATCTTTTCCTGGGTGTTCCCTAGGATCCTTCAGACAAAATATGAGGGGGACGTAGCCTCTTGGCTATTGACCATTTGTCCCCATAGGTCACCCCTGGGATCTCTGTTGACCAGGCAGCATTTGCCCTTCAAACCAGAAGGCATTTTGCTCCTTTGAGAACCTGAAATTTTAGCAAGGATGCCCATGCAGTCAGCTACCTGTGGCATACGGTCATTTTATGCTGGATTCGTCAGTCTCTCTGCAGCCTGGTGGGAGTGGGGGTGACAGGAGTGGAGGAGGAAGGGGTCTGTGCACATGTGTGGCGTTGTGACTTGAAAAGAGGAAGCGCTCTTTCCTCTGCTTCCGGCCAAGATGGCCTTCTTCCGTACCGACGCATTTCCCTTTTATAGCAGTGAGCGTAGGGAAGGAAAAGGCAGAAACATCATCCAGGCTGGCCAGCTCTGTGCACCCCCAGAGATCTCCCTGCTGAGCCCAAGTATCATGGAGAGCGCGGGGTATTTTGTTTTTATACCACATCTCAATTCTCTTAGTGCAATATCTAGAACATTGTGTTGCTAAATAAATATCTCTTTTTTTGGAAGAAAAAGTCTACCATTAAAAACAATTGTTAAAATGTTATCATCTATAATTAAGTCCTTAAAAATCCCCCATGGTACTTTTTTTTGAAATAAGATATTCTATCTATGAAAAAAATATAAGCAGGAAACCATTCCAATCAATGCTAGTTTTGTATGCATGGTGAGGTCATCTAACAGGAAAACTAGAAAAGGAGATATATATTTAACAGAGATTTTTATGTTCAAGTGTATAATCTCAGGATTGCAACTATAAAATTTCATTGCAATACAACTGTTTAAAGGTGATCAAAACAAAGCAATTCCATTTGTTAGAGTTTTCTTTTCATAACTATAAAAAGGGGGCAAAAAATAACTTATTATAAAAGTTGATTCTTGGGCTTTTGATGAAAATTTTACATGGTACATTAATTTGCTAATGTTGTGATATTGTTGCATAAAAATATATACCTTAATGTCAGATACCACTGAGCATTTATTTTTATCATTCGCATATCTGTGGGTTGGCTAGGGTGGCTCTACTTCAGACTTCGGAGTGAATTTGGATCTGCTGGGCTCGTCGTCTCCTTCCCCTGGGACCAGCAGCCATCTGAGAAGAAACCCCCAGCACAGGCCCAATTCTGCCACAGATTAAAGCCTCTCTGCCTTCAGGCCCACTGGGATTCCACTGATCAAGGTAAGTCACCTGTGGAGCCTGGAGATAATGGAGTGGTGGGATATTTACCTCCCATAGATGATGGGGAGGTATGACAGTAGGGGGAAGGCATGAGGGCCAGGAAAAATTATAAGCAGACAATGTGAATTCATAAAAGGTTTGTCTAAAACACTTTGGTTGAAAGTTAAGATGGCCTTATGGCAAAGAAATGTGAACTTTTAATAAAATTGTTATGAAAGGTAAGAACAATTTTATTTGAAAATGATTATCCTTAATATTTAGTATGCTGCATAGATTTTAAATGGACACATGTAAACTGTTTTAAAAGTCCAAAAATTAATACAAGGCATTTGACAATTTTCTCAACGTATTTATACTGCTGTGATAGCCTCTGAAATCCAGCAAACTATACGACATGTATTTAATCCTCAGGTAATAGTCCAGAGAGGTTGTCTCAGGTCAGCAGTAGCACTATATCCCCCACAATCATTCAGAGACTTAAGCTAAAGGTGGCTCTGCCACCTTCAAGGTCATTGTGGTTTTCTCCATCCAAGTTAGTTAGAGACCCAGGAATGCACCCATCACTCGTACTGATGTTTTAACAGCCTAGGAAGCCGGTGACGGTGACAGCACCTGGGAGAAAGCAGACATTAGTGAACATTTGGCAATCTCTGCAAAACTCATTACAAGTCATCACAGTCAAGTTAAAAAAAAGTTGGCTCCTCTAGTTGGGAATATGATAGAAAGAATTTTTAGCATGCATGGCTTTATAATTGGGTATACGTAGTGTTTGTTAAATATCAAATAAAATATACTTATATCAAAGGGGGAAAGAAAAACCCTGTCAATAAATTTCTTTGACAACGAGCACCTAAAACTTGAGAGAGGGAAATAGAAAAGCAGTAAGCACAGGTTCAGTAAGGAAATCTGTAGTTTTTACTATTTAAAGCATATTGCCTTGAATATGACAAATGAGGATGAAGTTTGTTGAATGGATTAGACTTCAGTAATAAGAACAAAGTGAAATACATAAGCCGTCATGCATTTTTAAAGTAAAATAAGAGAGAGTGTTTGACTTGATGGAGTTTCAAATGCTTAAGGTCACTATGACTGACAATATATTAGCATGAAAAGAGCCTTAAATCATTAGGCGACCCTTGTACCCCTTCATTTCTTTGCCTTGCCTTTCCTTTTTTTGTCTCCTTTGTTCTTTTTGTTTTTAATGAATACCAAGGCAGTTTATCCAAGAAAATTGCAGAAATACTCTTTAATTACTCACCTCTCGAGCATGACTGATTACATGGCCTTTTCTTTCACACAATCTGGGAAGTTTATACAGTCTGTTTTGTGTTGGTTTGGAACTTGGTGCAATTGGTATTTAGTAATGAGAGCTTTTGAACACCACCCCAGTTTTAAATTGAAGTAAATAAAGTTTTTACGTTTAAAATATACTTTGAAATTTGTACTCAGATCTTAACTGATCTAAAAAAATGGTATATTTTCAAAATGTCTGTAACTTATGTCAAACTATTCAAAGTAGCAGTGCTCAAATTTCTAATATCAGCGAACAACAAACACCTTTTTTTAAATCAAGTTGCTTTAATTTCATTGTCAAATAATGAGGTTTATAATGATTTCTCCCCAAATGTACGCATTCTAAAATATTCAGTGTTAGGTATGCTTTTTCTCCTCTATTTTAAAATATTGCCTCATGTAAATTCTTTCAGAAATGGAAAAGCCACCTAAAGATGCAAAAAGAGCAAAATGAGTCATGTTTTATGTAGAAAGATTGCAAATTTATCTCAAGCTTTAAAACGGATATGAAGTTGATATATAAATTTAATTATACCAGTATTTTTAGTCATATATCTTCTATAACTGCCTTTGAATTAGCTTTTAGTGTATTAAGTAGTAATAGAGCAAGAAAAATTTGAAAGCAACAAATATACTGGTGTATTTAAATATACTCAAACAGGATAATTTTCAAGATTATTATTTTCAGACAATCTTTGCTTTTTAAAATATTTCGTATTTCATGCATGTTTTACTTAGAGGGTTGGAAAGAGTCATCTAAAAGCTATGAAGAGGTTATCCAAAAGTATAGCTTATTCCTAGAAGATATTGGCATTCCCCAAGAATTGTATGACCATGATGGAATCAAGGACACAATAATTTCTTGATTACCACCCACCTTGCCCTGAATGAGTCATATTGAATTTCTCTTTAATTGAACTGTGTATTTCTTCTTCCTCAAACCATCAGGCAACTCTTATTGACTAAGTTGTCCCAGCTCGTGTTCCTGTATAGAAATGCTATGTGATGTGTTCATGTATTCCCACACATGACTGACTCTTAATGACCTCAGTGGGTCATGCGTATAGCAGGCCCACACATACTCTCCAAGACTGCACAATATTTATTTTAAAGATGGTACAAACACTTCTTGTTATATGTATTCTAAAAAGTCACTGAGCATCTCTTACCTAAAAGGCAATAAAGCCTTGCCAGACATTGTTATAGCATTTAACAGTCTTTAAATGATTAATTGTTCATGACAGCACCGTCAGATATGAACCATTATCGTCCCAACTTAACAGAAAAGGCACAGAAAGTTTAAGTAACTTGTTTAAGGACACACTAAGGAAGTGAAGTGAATAAGTAAATGTTAGCTTGCAACTACCAGCGTTACTTATGTTTCATCATAAAATGAACTAGATTTTTTCCTCTACTCCTTATGTGTGTATCCATTCAACAAATATTTGTCAAATGCTTGCCCTGTGTCATCCACTGTTCTTGTAAGGAATTAGGGTGCCAGGGTGAAGCAACGGGGTAGGCTGCCATCTTCCGTGTTGCTCTCATTGGTAGATGATATTTGTGTAAGGATCTGAAGGGGGTGGTGAAATGAGCAATGATGACACCCGGGGGAATAACATGCCAGGTAGAGAAGCTTCCTAACGTGGAAGCAGGTAGACAGACATGTGCCTGGGGTGTTCAAAGCACAAGGAGGCTAGTGGCATTGGAGCTGACTGAAGGAGGAAAGAATCATAGAGACTAAAGACAGAGACGTGCTAGAGGCTGGATCACACTTGTAAACCCTTGTAAGGGGAGCACGCAAGGGCAGGGACTGAGCTGAGAGCCAGACACTAAGCACCAGCACGTCGTTCAGCATCTGGGAAGATCATGAAGGGAATAGGCTGACTTCTTGCATACCTTACTTTTATATTTCAAAAAGAGAGGACTTATTTCAATCCTTTTGTTGTTCCTTATTCCTGAGGAGTCATACTGGAGGACTTTATCTAGCAACCACCATACTGAGAGGCTTTCTTTCATCTAATTCACAAATATATCTATCAACGTTAAACAAATTCTTAAACTGCTGAAAATACACCTTCGACCACAAGAGTCTACCAGTTCCAGTTAGACAGACGCTGATAGTCCACTTCATTTTTCTCATGATTCCTATATCTTACTTTAATCTTTTGTGACTTCCATAAGATTTATTCAAACTTCTTAAACGTTCAACTTGAAAACCACAATTAATGATTTGGAAAACAAAATTCAAAATAGCCAACAGAGTTGGGGTAATTTTCTCTAAAAAGTATCTTTGCACACAGTAGGCGTTTTTCCAGATGCCCGTAACTGCTCATCCCGCTGTTGTCTTTGGCGGCCTCCTGTCCACACTGAGGCGGTTCGAGATGGACCTGTTTGTGTACGTCTCTGAAATCATCATGCCCGATAGAGCCAGGGTACCTTGTAGCTTAGATCCCTGCTCCTGTGCAAACTAGTAGCCTTTAAGGTCAAGGATGACTTGTTTGAAAATGGTTTTTAAAAGAAGATTAAATATATGTATATATTTCCTAACAACTGCATCCCTGCCAACTGTTTAAGAACACAGTTTAGTTGCCCTTTTTGTTGTTTGGGTTGCATACTTGATACAGAAATATTGTCATAAAGGAGCTCTCATTACTAAAATTCAAAATAAAAATGCACCTGAAAAAGAGCTGGGATGTACTTGGATTAGGATATATTGCACAAAGATGCTATTTGGTGTAATTTTTCTGGGCTTGCCTTTGTGAATTCTATTTTGAAAGAGGATTTAAGTCATCATTTACCCCAGAACCATCCCCCTCAACATGAACATTGCATCTCTCTGAAAATCTAAGTTGATGTAGGAAGGGGTGATGGAATCAATGAATCGCTGCCCCAATATATATTTGCTCCTTCAGCAGAGATCATTAACCTAATGGATTATGTTTGGTAGTAGATGCATTTTTGGGTCTGTCTACTTAAAGAACATACGGGACCTTCCTGTTTTAATGGTCACTTAACCTTCACTGTGTAAAAGGCTTAAGTGAATTTAAACATTTGTTTTATAATCCGCATCATCTATCTCAGACACTAAGTAGCTAGAAGTTGCAGTGGCTCTCTGATACGAGTAGCAACTGTTAAAAAACAAGACAACAGGCCCAAAATGAAGTCGCTCATGCTGGGCCCTACATCACCCACCGAGACTTAACTACAATTCCAGCTCTCCCAGTCAGGCAGGAATCACCTGGTCATCACTTGTCAGGTGACCTGCCAGGTGTGCATCACCATTCCCTATAAGGAAAGTAACCTTGCAATAACCAGCCCACTTTTTTTGCTCAGTTTAAGTTCCTCATTTCTGCTCCCTTCTGCCTGGAAAGGTCCATTTGGTACTGCTCCTCAGAGCTGCTTTCTATTTGCTAGATTGAATGCTGACTTATTTTAATTGATTTTTGCTCCAACTCTTAAAAATTTTAGTATACTTCAGTTTATCTTTTAACACAGCCATTGTTAGCTGCCGTGATAGTATTAGACACTCCTTTGTCTTAGATCTGAGGGCATTTTTATTTTTGGAGAAAAGGAAAACAGGAAAAGTTTGTCCTCCAAGTCCTACCATGTCTTTCTTATTTATCCTCTATCTTCCTGTCCTTGTTACTCCAGTTTAGAAGAAAGTTACAATAAAGGGATTTATAGTTTTATATATATAAGACTTTTTATGCTACTTTTTAAAATATTCATAGTTTTAAAAAAGACCATAATAGTTAGTTTTTTTTGAACAAATAAATGAATCATTGATATTAGCATTTTATGTAGGACACATATTATTATTTTGGAGAAAACGGGTAATTCATTAATTCAAGACACGTTTGTGGAACACTTATTTCATGCCAGACATTTTTCTGATTTTCGAGTTACAAAGACAAGTAGAAGATCCCTCATCTCCCTGAGATGACAGACGAATGAAGAAAATCTGCAGGTAAATACATAGTTATTATAGACAGCCATAACTTCTGTGGTAGAGGGAAGTGTATAGAAAAGACTGAATATTCCTATTGCAAAACACAGGCCTTGCTCAGAATGAATCTAGAAGGGAGCTTGTGCTGAATCGTCTATGGTACGGAGAGAGCCGGTGATGGTGAGCAGTGCGAGGGAGTGGTGGGGGCTGGGGAACTGAGAGGTGCTGGGCGTGATCTGCGAGCAGAGGTATCACAGTCCTGTTTCTCATGCAAACGCGATATTGTTGGACCGCTTCTGAGCCCTGTTCCAGAAATGTGGCCACCGATGGAGAACCTCACCTGGGATCGTGGCCATGAAAGCGTAACAGAAGGCTGAGCCAAAGAGGTGCATGTTCCAGTGGCCACCCAGGCCTTTGCCATCACAGCAGGTTTTAGGAAGGGTGCTGGTACCATATCCAGCTGAGCGCCAGTGTGGTTTGCAAGCGTCTACCCCAGTCCAGAGGCAAGAGGACGGATAGGGTTTGGGTCGGGGCAGCGAGTGCACCAAACCGTGTTCATGACGGCGTCCACGAGGCCAGGCCGTCCCAGAGGGGCTCCGCAGAGCCGCACTGCATGTCCCGCGCAAGGAAGTGCCCCATGCTTTGCCTTAACTCACAGGCTTTTCACATTGGGGTTTCTATCTGCACTCAGACAAATGTGTGCTCAGTGACACAGAGCTCAAGAGCAAGGAAGTGGGTCACAGTCGGCCTAGGTCACTGCAAACAGCAGCATCGAAATCTTTATCCGGTCCGCCATGAGGAAGTTCAGCTTGCGTCAGCACAGCCACCGGAAACCTGGAGTTCTGGAAACTTCACTCGCGCTGTCCCTGTGATTTGGCCAGGATTGTGATTTGAGCCTGCTTGACTTAAAGGGGTTGTTAGTTTCTCATTAATAGTGGGATTTTAATAGGAAAAATAGGAAAAATTGAGCAAAGGAAAGTGAAGCATAATGATTTTCAATCATTTCCTCATTTGATTTAGCACCACCATTTTCAAGGGAAATGAACCCATTAATCAACTAAAGATGTTTATTTTTTAAATAGACTTTCCAATCATGCAAGGGTAGGTAATGTTTTCTGAGTGTGTCATGTGCTTTCGTAACTCCATATCTTTTTATTCCATTCTCAACCTCTCCAGTTTTACTTATATCTATCTACCTTTTGGAAATTCACTCATCCTTCGGTGCTCAGCTGAGGTGGCCCTGATCCATTGTGCCTTTCCTGAGATCACTTATTGAGGAAGAATTGAATGTATCACCATATGTTGCTAGTAAATTCGTCATGCCACTTGCTATTTTTCTTCCTATTACTGGACTTAGATCTCTGCATGTCTCTTCACTAACCTAGATGGAGCAACTTTAATAATAGCTTACATTAAGCTGAACCTTATTGGATACATCATTCCATTGTTTCATTAAATCCTTAAAAGACTCCTATAAGGGAAATACAATTATTAGCCATTTTTTACAGATAAAATGAGACTCATAAAGGACTTTCTCGAGATCAGTCTAGCAAGTTGCTGAGTGGGTTTCAAAATCCAAGAAATTAGACTCCAGACAGTCTCTTAGCCACTGAGCTCTAAATGACAGATTTCATATAAAAGAAAACTTTATCTCTACATAAGGACAGAAAAACAAAAGACCACATTTTTAGGTGTAAAGCAGTCAAAGAGAATAATTCATTTATGCCAAAATGTAATCATGCACTTCCTCTTAAGTTATCAAAATGCGGCAGCATGGGTAACTTGCCATCTGTATAAATGACACTGAGACTCAGAACACGTTTTATGGTAATTTTTCTCCTTTACTTGTATTTTGTCACTTTCCTACAAATTAGGTCACAGACATACTTTAAAAAACAGTCTTGAATCGAGAGATAGAACTTTCTAAAAAGTTAATTTTTTGATCAAAATTTATTCTGGAAAATTACATTGACTCCTAGGCATCTTTCTTTAAGGAAAGATCTCAATATCTATCTTCTAAGACCTTAAATCTGAGATTTTTCATCACATTATCAAATGTTGAAAAGAAGGAAGTTTATCTTCAGTTATTTTTAATCGTATTACTTTGTTTTTTTTAAATGTATGCATTGTACAAATACAGTGTTTTACTGGATTTATGTTGTTTCTGAGGAATGAATTTATTATTTTATTCATGTTTAATTTGAGCTCCCAAAAGATATCAGACTCAAAAATGCTAGATATTTTACAAGACAATTAAAGTGAATAGGAATGTTAGTATTAAAAATTAGGTGAGTTTAAAGACTGAAAAATCTGTTTAATTCTGTAGCAGAAGCATCTGCTTTCATTTGAAAGAGGGAAATGATTCTCTGTAAGGAGGGGCTACTTGCCAAATGATGATGCCATCTTGGTTACTGCCCAATGTTCTACTTCCTGCTTTGGTTTATCTTGATGTTGGGTGAATGTTTTCTTTCACAATCTTAGATTGTCATGTTTACAGTTATGCTTAGCAATCATCTTTAAGAAATGCATGTGCAGAAATGGATTCTATTAACGTTAAAATTTTCTTTTTTTACAAGTTTACTACTTTAGTTGGGATTGTAATATAAATAACAGTAGTGAGCAAAACCTCCATGCTTCCACTTCTAATTAGTGTAACTGAAGAAAAAATATATACTATATACAGATTTTATATATTTATATTTATATATCTTGCATAATAGACATATATATACTTTATTACATAAATATACTTTATATAAATATAAATACATACTTTACATAATATATAATATAAATGTAAATACTTTGCATAAATACTTTATATAATATAAATATAAAAACTTTATATAATATAAATATTTAAAACTAGATATCTTTCATAAAATAAGTATATAAATACATGTGTAAGAGGAATTACAGAATTCTTCTAATTTTTAATAATTTTATTATTGATCTTCCATGAGAGAAAAAATGGAAAGCTACTGATGGTGAGAACATACCTAGAATATTTTGAGCTAAGTTTTTTTTTTAATCCATAGGAAAACACTTTTATGCTCATCTCCAAATTAGTCATTTTATTGTTTATTATTCTTGGTGTTGCAGATCAACTCCTTTTCAGAAGAGAAAATTGTATATATAAAGATATATTGAGGATATTGATTGAAATGGAGATAAAAGAGGACCTCATAGAAAACAGGTATATATCAGGTATGTATACTCTTAGTTCCAAATTCCAATACTAAGGTAATGTCTGTATGTTTAAATGTAATGTTGATGAAGACACAAGTAGAAAGTATTTTTGTAGGAGGAGATAAATGAATACAATGTTTTGTCAGTAGTAAGTACTGCTTATGGGAAAGAAATTAGTGACAAGTTAGAGAAAAGCAGATTACTACTGTGTTATTGAGTGTTGCAATAAGCAATTCAAGACATGAAAAGATAATTGTAGAGCCTGTATTTCAAGTCACATTGATACATTATCTGTGGTATTTTAAGTATAGAATCTATTATGTCTTCAAAATAATTAAAAATGCTCTGTGACACTAGTAAGTATTATTCTATTACCCAAGTTAAAAATTTCACTGTGTATTACTAAAAGCTCTATTTTATCATCATGGCGGATATTATATTTTTATTTTGAAATAACATATATCGTGTTATATGTAAAACTTTGGTTCCTTTCGAATGTGTTTTTCACTTTTTCTTTCACCACACAAAATTGACTGACAATGTCCTGTGAAACACAATCGCTCCATGAAGATGTGTCCAAATGGCACTTCTGAATCACTGCAGCTCATGTTCATTCTTTCTAGACTTCATGCACAAGAGAAGGTCACACTTTCTCTCCAGAATTGGCAGTCTTTCCTCAAGTCCACTCCTCTCACGGATGCTGATCTCATGAAACATGGAACCAATCCCAGAAAGATCCTCTTTATTTTCTCGATAACCATTCTATTTACAGTTTTCTGAATGCAGTCGGTATAACGTGTTGGACTTAACCCAATGCTCCTTTTCCTGGTGTAATGAATCGTTAATAGACACACACGCGCACACACATACACACACACACACACACACACTCACATACTCAAATTCCTTTTATCTATGCAGATTGCATTGAAGATTCATCTAAGTAATTTCTTCCTGTGTTTGTTTATAGAATTGTTAGTAAATGGTATGTGTTAACATCTCTCTGTTCGCTTTATAGCCAAATAGTAAGATGCAAAGTCATAGACCATGATATTTCTTTTTTTTACATTTTTGTTGCAAATATCTGTCATCCTTAGCACTAAGCTGAGGGACCTATCTTCTATTAGAATGGGTGACCAAAGATTTGAGAGATGAACAGAAATAACAGATAGAAATGGAATACGAAGGAATTAAATAAAATTTGAGAGTGGGTGCAACAAAGTATTAACTTTCAGTATGAGAAAAACAATTTTACAAAGCCTAGATAAATTTGAGATGTTTTGTGAAAGTACATACTGTATCCCAGAAGCACTTAGGGATCCATACACACAAATTCTTCTGATAACACTTGAATCAAGCCGGCTTGCCCCTAACAATTGCAACACAGTCATATATTATCCCAACATATTTTTTTTCTTTACCTTGGATGATTTAAACAGACCATTAAAACTAGTTTCAAAATGTCAACTCAGATAAAGGGCATTTCTAATTCTTTCTAAAAGCATGCATAGCTCTCAATTTGCAGATAGTCAGCATTTGAAATGTGGACTATTTCTTTTCCTTTCATTTTTTTTTTTATTCTTTCTATTTATTAGTTACTCTTTTTCATCCTTGTATCTTACAGCCACCTACACCTCTCCTCAACACAGGCGCCTGTGTTAACATGCTTATTGTATTTGCACTTTTTTCAATTGGTATTCTGTCTGTAGACATTAAATATATATAAATAAGATTATATGACACAATTTAATCTCCTTTTTAAATGCAATCAATATATTTCTAAGATTATTTATGTTCCTAGATTTATCTTTATTGCGTTGCTTCCACCTGTCCCACTGTATTCCACCGGGCATGTCCACCCATCTCTTCTCCCTGTCTCTATAAACAATCCTCCAATTAACATCTACTTACTTGTCCTTTAAGCTTTTTGTGACATTTTTCCTGGGATATGTAATTAGTAGCAGATCGTGTATATTCTGTTTAAGTGATTCAACACTGCTCTCCAGCATGGTCTAACCAGTATGGCTTTCTATAGCAGAGACTGAGGGTTCGAGCATTTGTACCTGGCGCTTGGGGTTAGACACCTCTGGGATAAGAGACAAGTGTCATGTCCTTAATGCCTTAATTTGCACTTCTCTGATAACTGTGATTTTTGAGCACCTCACCTTTAATTTGTCAACATGTTTTGTTTTCTCTAGTGCAAACGGTCTGACATATCCTTTGTTTATTTTTGTTTTGCAATTGCAAGTTTGTTTTCTTATTTTTTAAAAATTTATTTGTGTACTTTTTGCTTCTTGGGTTATGTTGTGAAAGTTTTATTTAAGAACTTCTTGATCATAAGAATTTTCCAATATTTCTTCCACTGAACATTTATTTGGCATTGAAGACTTTAATCCACCTAGATTTTCCATTTTTTTGTGTGTGGTCTTAGGTAGGAATTCAGTTATATATTTGTTCATATAGTAAGTTTGTCCTGCCTTTTCCTTTTGATACGTGCTATACTTTATGCATAGAGTGGCTATCTATCTATATATATCTGTCTGTAAGCTCTCCATCTAAATCTATGGGCCCATTTGTCTTTTTTTGCACCACTGGCTTTTGAATCAGTCAGAGCAGGCTCTATTATGCTGCAGTAATAAACAACTGAAAACATGAGAGAAGTAGAGCAGCAGAGGCTGATTTCTCACTGATGCTCCCTCAGTCTCCATGCAGGTCTGCAAGGAGCCCTGGTCATCTTAGTTTCCCAGGACCACTGGTTTTCGAGCATCCTGCAACTTGTGCGTTGCCATTCATGGGCCAGAGGGAGGGAGGGATGGACCAGAGGCTGTCATACCGATGGCTGAATAAATGCTCTTTTCTAGAAGTGAAATACCTAACTTTGGCTTGTAATTTATCATGCAAAACAAGGGGCCAGAAGGTAATGTTCTTCCATGCGATCACAACATGGAAACCAGACATGTTAAGTGAGCAGCATTAATGGCCGCTGTAACTTAGTTCTAATTTCTGAATATCAAATTCTCTCGTTTCCATATCCTTGATATACCTCCTCTTCCTTCTCTACTCACCAAACACAGGGCTACCTAGTCCATTTTTTTTTAAATCTCATACTAAGATCAATTAGTATCCCCAGATTTCCAAATTGCTCCTCAGTTTGGTTTCTCTGCTTAGAGTGCTACCTCTCACCCCCTCAGCCTCCAACTCCTATCTATCACTTTTGTTACCACTAGTGTCATTGTTCTACATTTAATACCGATATTTTCATAGCTGATATTTTCAGAGTCTATTGCTTTCTCTCACTGCTGCTGGGCGTGGCGCCCCAGGCCTTTCCCCAGCCTTCTGTGTTCTCTCTATAATTATTCTCCAGCCGCATTGTGATCTTTTGTTCACCCAAATGCACGAGACCATCTTATACCTCTGTGTCTATGTTCAGTAGCTTTTTCTCCCTCTCATTTATATTTCTCTCATTTGTCAGCTCCTGAATATTAGAATTTTCTTCAGACTCTAATACCTGAATAGTATTTTTTTTTAATCAGATCCATCACTATGCTTTTTGCTCTTATTAGCCTATAAATCTACACAAACCCAAAGCAAGTGGCATGTAGCAGCATGTGACACGGGATTCGCTTTTCTGTTACCTCTGTCTAATGCGGGGTTAGCAGTCTACAAATACTTTACCGTATCTATATGTGCATGAAAGAATAAGCAGGTAAAACATATTAGTGATCCTTATTTCTGAGTTCCTATAAGGTTCAGTTCTGGGGCCTCAGAACCTCTGGGACTTTATCAGAGTTATTTCGATTCTCGAGCCCCTCTGAAGTGTTAGGGCATGTCGAGAGGTTTGTCCACCTGGACTAGGCTGCCGTGATTGATAAGTCACCTCGTTTAGAAGAAAGGCTTTAGCACGGAGTTGGTGGAAAGGTTCCATGGCTCTCAAGGCAATAGTTAAGGAGACCTCCTGAGGCAGGTGACAAGTGTTAGCGGCTCTTCCTGTAAATCCCTTGGAAGATGACATACAGACACTCCAGAAATTTTATATCTAGTCTAAATGCACATGTAAAAATATTGTGAGATATGTTTTACATACACACGCACATTATATTTCATATAATGTAGTTCAAAAGTAAACACTCCCAAGATATATAAGCTTAATGAGATGACCCTGAAGCCAGGTGTTCTAGCAGTACAATAGATAGTTTGCATTTAGGAAAATGCATGATAAACAAACTGTTAAATATAGCTTTTTCCAAAGGGTGCAAGATTCCAAGGAGCCCTTGATTTGCACATTGCTTAGCAACATAATTATAACATTTCTAAAATTTAGAAACTGAGGATGCAGAAAATATAACCCTCCAGTTGTTTCCATGTTCTGTTGTGAGGTATGAAGATAACTTTCTATTATTTGCAATAAGCAACTTAAAAAAATACAGTCCAGGCAACCCATTTGTATGTAGTTTTGTTAAAGAGTATATTCAAAAATAGTTTTGAGAGTTTCCTGCACTCTGTATTTGCTATTAGATTTGCTATGATCCCAAGGTGAGAGGAACTGCTAAAATCTGGGAAGAAAGAAGTAGGATTTAAAGTGAGTTTGATGTATCTGAGAAATGGTTAGTAGTAACACATTGTATTACCTCCATTCTACAATGTAGTGCTTGATCTGACTGCTAAAAACAGAACAAAGGAAATTCATTTAAATTTGAGCAAGAGTAATTTGGATCAGGCTTAAGAAAAGTTTTCCTGGTTCAAAGAGAAGTTAGACATGAAAGTGGATTATTGATGAAAGCTATGTTTTCCCATTCACTGAAAGTCGTTAAATAAGCACAAACTGTGATTTGGACCACAAAATTAAGATATAGATTATGGAGTAAATCAGTGGTCCAACTCCAAGTGACTGTTTCTCTTTTGCCTGCTTTACACATCTATATTTTTCTCCATTATATACATAAAAGAATTAATTTTAGGCAAATATATGAATGCATATTACATTTACATCGAATGATATTTTAAGAAAATCACAGTGGTTGGTGTTTAATGTCCACTGTAGGTCTTCTATGAAGCTGTTTAAGTGAAATCTCCACCTGACCTACAGCCTTCTTTCTTGCAAAGTCTGAATGTAAAATGCAGAATCCATTGTTTTATGGGCAGCAATTGACACATAATCAGCAGTTTCTTGCTGGTGACACTCTAAAAATTTTGCCTTGTCCTAAGAGAGGTCTGCTCTTTGCGATTAGAAACCCTGTCTGATTTGTTAAGCATTGAGATGTGAGGGATAAGGGAATAGGATGAATCCAAATGACCCCTCTTGCATGGCCTGAGAACCTGAGAGGTCAGTGATGTCATTTATGAATGAGAAGAGCTGATGTAGATACAGACTGGAGAAAGCAGAGTTCAGCACTGAACTGTTGGCCATGATAAATTTGAGCTATCCACTAGGCATGCAAGTAAGAGTCTTGCACAGTCTTCGGATATATTCACAGCAAAATCCTGCTCAGCAAAAGATGAATAGATATCACTTCCACAATTAATCTTACTGGATTATAACTACACGAAGATATCTCTCATCTTAATAGTCATTATTTCCAGCACCTGGGCTGGCACGTAGACGGTCCTAAATCATGACTTGCTGGGAAGTGAATGCTCAGAAATCGGGAGCAATGCTATTCTTCACTTATGAAGGTAACGCACACACACATTATTTGACGTGACAGTCAGCACAGTGTGGTGAGACGTTATAGCATGCCTAGATTTATATCCTAGTTTTGCTGTTCACTAGGCAAGTGAACTTAGGAAGTTATGAAACACACAATTTTAATATAAAAATTAATATAGTACATTAGTTTCCGTTTACAAGAAGGTGATGTGAGAAGCTCCATGAACTTACAATTCAACAAAACTAAGGAAGCTGGCGAGAACTATAAAAAGCAAGCAAACAAACAAGAAAAACAAGCTCCATCAAAACCTTGTAGTCTCAAACTAGGAAATATTTTACAATAAATTTTAAAAAACCTAAATAAAGAGAAACATGTTTGATGTTTATGGACCAGAAGACTTAAGATAACAATATTTCTAAAATTAAACTGTAGATTCAAAACAACCCCTATCAGTATCCCAGCTAACTTTGCCTACAATGATAAATGTGTTGGCATGAATGTGGAGAAACTGAGGTCCTCATGCACTGAGTGAGCATGTAAAACGATGTAGCTGCTTTGGTGTGAAGCAGAATGACCATATAAACTACCAGTTCTACCCCTATGTATATAACCAAGGAGAACGAAAACACATGTCCATGCAAAAATTCGCACTTAAATGTTCATAGAAGCACTATTCAAAAGGGCCAAAAAATGGAAACAACCCAAATTTTCATCACCTGATATATGAACAAATAAAATGTGGCATATTCTATCATGGAATATTATTTGGCAATAAAAGGAATGAAATGCTGATACATTCTGTAATATGAATGATCATCGAAAACATGTTAAGTACAAGAAGCCAGGTACAAGTGTTTGTCACTGTATGTGGCCTCAAGACAGTACTGGCATCTGCTTTCCTTCCAACTACAAATTCCTGTACAATTTACTTTCGTTAAGTTCTGAGAAATATAATTCCATCTTAACAAAAGTGCCACTGTACAAACTGCCATGCTGGAATTAATATAATTTTCTCAGAAAAAATATAAATGAAGCTATGACATTCTAAGTATGTCTTTGATCAAACTCTATTCCGAAGGTGACTAGTTGAACAGAATTAGGTAGGTCTGAGAATAGGTGATGATACGATTTTCAAAAAGGATAAAACACATCTTTACGAGATAACTTAAATAAATACAGTTAAACTTTAGTAAGCATATTACTTGTTGACACAAAGCATGAATAACAGCTCTCCTTTCTTAATGTCTTTAAATGTGCAACATGAAATTGTGGATTAAAAAAAAAACTCCGAGCTTAACCTTGGAATTCCTAAGAATATTAATGAACTTCATTAAAAAAAGATCACACATTAATTCTTAATGTGTGTAAAATCTTCAGCTTATTATTTAGTTTCAAGATATTTTTAAACTTTAAGTAAATGAAAGGAGCCTCTTTTATCATTCAATGTATCAACAAGGATTTTGGTGCCTAAATCTCTGTGCAGAGTGCATGAAGGGGTACAGAGCTAGAAAGGATGACATTTGTCTTCGAATTTCTTACATTGTTTTCAAGGAGAGAAATTAGACACACATGAGAGAATCACATAGTGACAAATAAGTTAACAGTAAAGGTTAATAGTACGGTACAGCCATTAATGTAATAAAAGTTTTAAGAAGGGATTTGTTGAAAGTCAGAATGCTTCCTACAAAAGAGATACAGCTCTTTTGAAGACCAGATGAGATTTGAAGAGGCGAAAAGGATAGAAGAACCCATTCCTTGAATGATATGAAGAATTAATGATTTGGATAAGGGAGTGGTGAATTTAGTCTTTTCCTCCTAAGGGTTTGAAATCTGTGAAGCAGCATGTTGATGTGAGGGGCAGGTCTATGTTTCTGAGAGGGTAACCGAGATTGTACTTATTATAACAAGTCTTGGGGAACTGAGAGGGAAGTAAAATGGCCGTGAATACTGCAGAAAATTCCTACACTAATTCATAGCACTTATTTGCTTTTTAAATCCTTTTGATAGGCTTACAGACACAAACTCAAATTATAATCTGTGGGCAGATAACAGAAGCTCTTGGTGTCTTTTATGGAAGATAAGCTTACTAGTTTTCTGTAACATCGTAATAATTTCAGTGTCACTTGTGCACTCTCAGCTTTAGCCTTTAAAGCACTTTACATAATATAATTTTACTACAGCATAAATTAATGTTTAAAAGTCCTTTCCAACAAGTATCTAAAATGTATGGGGCCACAGCACCATTCAGAATGAACAGGACTTATGTGGCCATCAAGTTTCATTTCTTTTAATGTTCTGATTCTCCCCAAATAACGTCTACTCCCCGGTTGAATTACCTTGGTTGTTTTCTTGAGCTTTTTGAACTAGTAAACTATTAAACACATTTCCTTCTTCAAAAACAAACACTTCTTTCTAATTTCTGTGCTGAGGTTTCTAGGTACTTGCTCATCCCCTTCTTTGGGGTTGTCATCAACAATTACCTTAAACTAATGATGTTAATGATTTGTTCTCTCTTCTGTTTTTCAGAGCTGCCGCAGGCTAGTTAATCTTCAGTGGAATATGCAAATAAGATTTCTGGATTTGGGATGCAAATGCAAGAGGTAAGTGTAAAATTAACTTCACTAACAGAAATCAATGCCAGCAGAAGCTTTCGGGGTTAGTGTGCTGAATCTGTATCAGTTGCATTTAAGAAATATTATTGAACTCAGACATTTACTTATTTACTCATTTGTTTATTATTTATTTTTAGGGCTTCAATCTTTACCTTGCATCTGGGTATCTATAAAGACTCAGTAGTTCCAAAAATCCTTGAAAACTACTTCCAGTAGTGATATAAATAAATCTCTGAGGTTTG
>CM053516.1:6030271-6083811 GCA_028627145.1 Eidolon dupreanum | reverse complement strand
TCAAAAAGGCAAAGAAAAACATAGGCATTTACATGAATGGTGCTTCCTTCCAACATTCACGTCTCTCTCTTTGTTTTTAGAGGTCATAGAATTATTTAAAGTGTTAATAATTCTAATGTACATGAAAGAGTTGTTCAGAAGTTCAAATACTTAGTGTCATGCAAGCTGCTTATAAAGTAGTTTTTACTATGCATTAATCTCTAAATCACAATTACAGTGGACGTTTCTAGAAATGTCAACTGCTTTCTGGTTTAGATTCACTCCATATCACCAATAAAATGGTAGCTTGTAATTGACATTTTACTATCCTGCTTCAAGCTAAAGACAGATGGTTGTGTATGTCTATGTATGATATGAGAAGAAGTGTTTTGCCAGTGTTTCTATCCAAATCAAATCATAGTCAGGTTTCGTTGGACTTTTGAAAAGGTGTGTGTCTTGTCTTTATTTGAAGTGTTTTTTATTTCCATCTCTAATTGCATCCTGACTCAAGAGGTTTGCTTCCTAGAACATTAAGTATGGCAGCAGGCACATAGAAATGACAATTTCAATATAACAATAGTCTCTTTTGGCGATATATCAGAATTGGTGATAAAACAATAACAAAATGATTAGGTTATATTAGACAATACTTCAGTCTGACATCTGTCTGAAGAACTCTAAATGTGAATATTAAAATTAGGTTCAAATATAAGGTTGTATTTTAATTTACTGTACTCCTCAAATTATGAAACCATAATCAAATATGAGTCTGATGCCTGTTGAAATTAAGGTTAAAATGATGCCTATAAAATTTGATATTCATTACTAGCACTAATCATTGCCTAACATTTTAAAAGATGGAGAAAGATACTTGATCTGATGAAGTAACTAAAAATTAAGTCTGTTCTTAAATAAGATACATGGCAATATATTTAAATAAGGGAGATTCTATAAATAAGATCATTAAAATGCCTTTTGTTAATAATAATCTTTTGCATTTGCAAAATATGCTTTCTTCAAGAGTCTTAAAGTGCTTTTAAAAATATCTTTGTACCGCTTCACAGTAACTCTGTGAAAAATGAAACAGATCTCCTCTCTAAAATACATCATTGCAAAAAGAATTTTCTCTGTGGGAATAAATGACCAACCATTGAATAAACAGCCTCCCAAAATCTATTGCTACTTTGTCTGCCTCAAAGTGTGCAGTTAGATCAATGCTCCCATTGAACTTTGCACTGGTCTGCAATTATCTGATGTATTTGATCAAACCGGGGTATCGTGTTTTAAAAAGGAGTGGTCGATCATGTTTAATTTATCATCAATTCAAGTATTCCCAGCACTTCTTATACGTTTATGACATATAATAGTAGTGAAATAAATAATAACTTGAAATAATATCAGATGGAGACTATATAAATGCCGTAAAAGGTGTACACATAAAGGGTCTGGAGGTTTAAAAAAATGTTTTAGTGCTTTCATTGCTGCATGACAATCTACCCTGAATTTAGCCCTGGTCGAGAATCTGGGTAGGACTCCTCCGAGTTCTCTGCTCAGGGTCTCACCAGGCTGAGATCAGTGGTGTGTTTAGAGAAGAGATCTGTTTTATTTTTCACAGAGTTCTTTATCAAGAAATGTAGAGAACTGTTAGCTATTCCTATTTGAAGGGAACAGTGCAGGCATCAGTTGAGTGATTGAGAGAGATTATAATTCTATGACGTTCTTATTAAAATAATTTAATTTTAAGATAAACAGAACAACAGATGTTTGCCACACTATTGTGAACAACAATGCAATTTTGATCCTGTTAAAATAAATAAACATGAGACATAGCCAAATAAAGAGATACGTGTTGGTTGCCATGATTAAAAAAAAAATAGTGGTATAAGTTTGATGAGGTACGAAGAGATAATCAGCATAAATATAAAACTGACATGATTTATAGTACTTGATTAGTAGAACTGTAGAAAGAACTGTTAGTGGTTGACAAATGTAGCATTGACAAACATTTTCTAAAGCCAGTGAACATACAAAGGAGGTGATAAAGGGATTACTAATTCTTAGAATTCATTATCCTATAAGATTGTCCCTTCATGTCTCAGAATGAGAGTATATTAGTGGACATCATCAAAATAAGTTTGTTGTAATTGTTGAGCCATTTCCTGTAATAATTGCTTTTTTAGCCCTGAGGTTGGTTTAAAAGCTTGAATTATGAATATTTCATATTATATTATTTTCTTATTCCATGCGCATACCTCATACAAATTAACTTTCTTATAGCCTCACACTGACCTTTATCTTATTGAAAGAAATTAAATTATAAAATGAATCTGCTTAGGAAAATCTTTTTCAGAATATGTCTCTTCTACAACGTTGAGGTTTGAGAAGCCTTTAGCATTCCAAGTTATCAAGCCTATTACAGAATGAAATAGAAATCTAGGCAATTGATAAAAAATTAAAATGTTAAAATATTTTGCTCAGGATGAAAATGAAATAACACTGTTTAAAATGTCAGCCTACAGGAGAAAAAAAAGGGCCTGCAACAATTAGCTCTTAATATTTTCAGGATTTGTGGGTGCTTTTCATACCACTGGCGTACTTGACATTTTCTTCAGGCTGCTTGAAACTGTTTGAGACAAAGACATTTGATTCTGTTAATATCTTAAAATTTCTAATTTTTACTTCCAATAACATATTCTTATATAAAGAAACAAAAAAATCTTAAATACCTAGAAACAAAAAGATAATTCTTTGTGTGTGGTTACAAATAATAGACTATTTCTATTTTATTTGAGAGTTTTTTAGGGTAGTTTTTAAATCTCTGGTGATTTTTGAGGTAAACAAAACTGCAGGTTGTGCCTCCTAAAATTCTCTGCAACCTTATGAATCCTGGTAGCACTGATGTTTTATATACTAATGAAGGAGAAAAATGCGGATTTTCCATGCACCATTTATTTTAAATTCACATAGTATCTTATTTTTAAAACTCTGAAATCATATTACATGGACTTTACTTCCTTTATCTAAACATCCTGATTCAATTTTCAGATTAAAGTGTTTTTGAATGTAATGTCATGCGTGGAATCAAAAATAGATGATTGGTGTTTACTTTCGCACCCAGGATTAATTTTTTGGTGTAAGCCAGGTTTAAAGAGAACATACTTATAAAGAGAAACTTTATAGATTTTAGAATAATCTCAGTAAATTATTCCTTAGTTTAGGAAGATGAAGTCTGAGAAATAAAATAACCAAGTCTGTAAAATCACATGAGCCTCAATTGATTTTTCAGAAATTTTAATTTTAAAAGAAGTTTAAATAAATTTAAAAAAAAAAGAAATGGAAAAAAGAGTAATAACATACGATGTTGTAGAATTGTCAAGCTGGTTGACTTCAGGGGTTGTAAAACAAAACTATAAAGAGATTCCATGCCCTGTGACTTGGTTCCATACAGCATATTAATATATGTTCAAAATTCTTTCTTACTTTAGGAACTTTTCACAGGGCTTAATTTCCTGGTCCCCAGAAGCCACTGCCCTACATGCCACCTGAACCCCATCCCCTGCTATTTCTGTCAAACTTTACATTTCCTCTGGATGATTGTTTTGGTATGATTTTTAATGCTCCTTTATTTTATGTAGCATAATTAAAAAGGATATATTCATCAAAAACTTGTAAATGTATCATTGTGGTGTTACGTTTGATATTGAAACCCCTTTTTTTTTTTTTATCACACTGAAGTCAAATCCGGTCTGAATAATCACTTAGGCTTTGAAGAAACTTGAGCAAAATAACCCATTTCCTATCTCTACCAAAGACTCAGCCTTATAACATGGGAGAGAAAAATTAACCTCTGTGATGGAGACATACAATTTAAATTTTCATGTTTTATAATATTAGTTTTAACCAGTATTAGTCATTCCAGCATATTTTATACATGTATTAGAATCTTGGAAGCAAGTAGATTTGGCATATATAAAGTATTAAAGAGAAGCAATGAGACTTTTATGAAACAAAAGAATAAATCAGCAGCTCTAATTAAGGCTTATAAAATTTAATCAACTAAATATCTAAAAATTAAGGAAGCTGCTGTTTAAAAATGAATTCAAGAGATTAACCCATTTAATACATGGCACATATCCTCAGTATAAAATCTAAAGACAGAACTATCTAAACTTAATATTGCAATATTGAATATTTATTGAATTAAGTATGAAATTTTATTATAAAACTTATTTTTAAGTATCTTGGTACTTCCAAAAATCTTGAAGTCTAGAACTGTGTACGTATATATGTGTACATATATGACTAAATTTTTTATATTGTTATGAATTATGGTTCATAAATTCAGATACTGTGCCAATAATTTACAATAATTTTATTGTAGAATTATTTTTCAATGAAGTTAAATAATTTACTTCATTTCTACCATAAAAAAAATTCTCTGAATTTGCATTGCTCAAAACATTACCATTCACTTAAATGGTAGTGTCTTCATCATTTTATATACACAATTAAATTAAATACAGTTGCTTTTAAAATATAGTTTTTTAACTACATTTTTCAACAATCACATATGTACATGCATGTTCGCTACACATATTTATAATATCAGCAAAAAAATTAAAGGAAAGAATCGAGTTTTATGTTGAATTCTGATTAAGATATGATTTCTGGTCATACAAACAAGATGACTTTTTTGACAGGATGGTGCTTTTGATACACTAACCTGATATTGTGTTTAATTAGAAGAGAAACCTAATAGTTAGTAGGCCCTAATAAATTTTTGTTCTGTGGTAGATAATTCTACCTTTAGAGATGTATTTTCTGACCCAGGCAGAAATGGAGGCCCCCTGTCTATTCCTTTTCTAAAGACATCAGAGAGTCTGTATGAAAAATAAAATAATAAAGATTAAATAATGTCTTTTCCTTTTTTTAGGCAGATACTGATGGTTGCTAGAATAAACACAATCAATAATATTTACAGTATTCAGGGATTAAAAATGCTTCTTTTCACATGATTTTTAAAAGCACAACATGTAGTATTTTATTGATTTTTCTCCAATTATCTATTTATAATTCTAATTTTCTCATGAAAATCCTCTGCAAAGTATAAATATTGTTTTATTTTTCACCTCAAATATTTACCCAAGGATTTTCTTTAATGAGGGAGAAAGTGATATTGCATGGCAGAGAAAATACATGTACTCAGTAGACTGAAGAATAATTATAATTATTATTTATCTCTTAAAGATTCAAATATTGACACATCTATATCTGTGTATCATAACACTCTGAAACATTTTTTACCTAAAATTCTTGGCAAAATAGCCACTTGGAAAAAAAATAGAAGAAAAGAAAATATGCCCTAAATTGGCTAGCAGAAAATATATTAAAGGACTCATTTGCAAGGTTACTATTTTCTTGATGATTTTGTGACTTTTAGAGAATAATTATATTTTACAATAGGTAGGCTTAAGAATAACATAGATAAATGCAATTTTGTGGGTTAAATCTTGATCTTTCAATGAATTTACTTCATAGTTTCAGGTCTCATTTGTCTGATATTTGGCTGATATTCATTTATCAATGACTGTTGACATCTACTTTTCATTTTTCTTTCAAAAAGTTCTAAAGCCTCTATAGGCAGGGCTATTCTGTGAATAGAGTCTGAATACATTTCTTAAATTTTTACAGCTTTCTTTTAGAAGAATTTTTAAGATTATAATGTTCTAATATTTTTCATTGGGCTAAAATGCCATTATTTACTTTTCTCTAAAGCACAAAATTATAAAGGATTTGGTGAGAGCAATAGCTATACCCATGTTTATTCAAGAAAATCTCATTATTCTCAAATGACATTTGTTTTATTTGTAATGTAGACATTCTTAGGAAATTTTATATATACTTAAAAAAAGGGAATGATTTTCATAATCTTGCCCATGCAGTAAAGTTAATTAATCTACACTTGGCACTTTGCAAATACTTTTAAGTTCAGTTATTTTAAGAATACCTTAAATGTTTTATTCCAATATTACAAATGAAAAATTGAAGTTCACAATATTTAAATATCTTTCCTAACATACTGCTCTTGATAAGTGACAGAGCCGGGATTCAAATAAAAATATGCCACATTTGAAAGCCTTTTGTGAAATACTACGCTGCCTTGCTCATAATGCTTTCTCTCCCTTCCATATGATTCCACAGCCATATATGTTGAGCTTCTATTATGTATATAATATGGCAGTCTCGATATTGCCTTTTGTCTCTGGGCTTCAAGATACCTTAAATTATATAATTCAATTCAACTCTATCTTTGAAGACTTTCTATTTTTATGCATATGACCAGCTGAAAAACTAAACTATTTCCTGTCATTTCTTTTCTTCCATGTATTTGTAAGTTTTCTGACAAAATTATTCCTAATTCTTAGACCAATATTCCATATGAATTTTTAGTCTAAAATGTTCTTTCATTAATCATATTTCACTAATCATAATCAGACAAATTAATTGGCATTTCTTTTCCTTACTGAGGCATCACGAGAGGTGTTTTGGAGAATGTCAGGTGATCTCCTTAGAATCAATACATGTAGAGAACATGAAGAAGATGAAATTTTAGCAATCTCGAGTCCTTATCTTAAAAAAAATATGGGTAGGATAAGGATGTGTAGAAGTTAAATAAATTTCTGGGAATCAGACATCTGTTTTGGGTGCCCAGACCTTGAGGTCTTGAAGTCATAACTTTCATGATGTATTTCTTCAGTCTTTCAGCTGCTGTTCAGCACTGTCTGCACATTTCTATTTGGATTCTTTCACTTCCCCACTTGTTCACTGTTTCCTGTACTTGGCCGTGTTCTCCCCTATACAGAGTCAAGCTCCTTGAAGTCATACGTTGACTTCATTTGAGAAATCCTGGTATGTTTTTGAAGGGTCTTATTGAATATGTCATAAGCTAAATAAAATCAGACACTTCTAAAAAGTAGTACAAATGCAAAAGCTATAATCATATGTAGTTGTCCTAAAATAATGCTCTAAAAATCAGCCCATGATTTCTCTGATGAGGTTAGAAAAGCTTATATTATCCTGTCTGTGTATAAAATAGTCAAACTTTCTCAAAAGAGTCTGCCACAGAAAAAGAAAATATTAATCAGCCAAAGAAAAACTAAAAATTACTGTCTTAGTTGATATTTGAAATGCAGGATACCTTGTTTTCTTATTCATAACAATATAAGAAATTGATTTAGCTTTAAGATCAGTGATAAAATGCCTCAAATAATACTTTCTATTCCAATATCTTTCTAAAAGAAGAAAAATGTGTCTATGTGAAATTTGATAACAGAAAGGGTAATTGGTAATCACCGAGAGCATTTAGTGGTTAAATAAATATGAACTGCATGAATGGAGAAAGTTAAAATGTTTATTAGTATAGGTGATCTATAGTTTTTTATATTTTACATCAACTAAAATATCATTTGCCAAAGCCAAATGAATGGCATCTTTAAATACAGACATTTACAGACCATGAAAATACACATAAAATTAAATATTTGCCTAAAGTAAAGATATATATACTTATTAGCATAATCTTATTTGAATAATATGCATTTAATGGTTCTATGAAATTTGAAATAATAAAATAATCAATGGGAGAATGATTTCAGAATATGAGCCAATGTGACAGATGCCAGTGTCTAGGGCCTTGGGCACCTTAGTCTTTCACTTCCTCTTATTTCTAATTTTTACCCCAATTCTAAGAAGTCCCAAATTGAAGACTAATTGCTCTTGGGATAAACCTTGTCTGGTCATCATTCAAATGACATTGAGGTCCCCACTATTTTAGTGGCACATTCTCTTCACAGGTGAGGAGATGGTCCATTCAGTCTCAACCTAGAGTATCACCTGGTCACGTTTCTGGGACCAGCAGAAGTATGCTCCATAGAAGTAAGTCCATGCTCCCTCAGGAGTGAGCAGGAATGTGGACCCCATTTTTGGTTACCAACCTCGGTTATGTTTAACCTGCGTGTTCTGGA
Source organism: Eidolon dupreanum (assembly GCA_028627145.1). Lineage (NCBI taxonomy): Eukaryota > Metazoa > Chordata > Mammalia > Chiroptera > Pteropodidae > Eidolon > Eidolon dupreanum. The sequence goes on along the minus strand of CM053516.1, from coordinate 6,075,808 downwards.
GAGATGGGTGTGTCCTCCCTAAAGTGCCTGTTGCCGGCTCAGAACTAGAAGTGACGCATTGCTCCTCTTGAGCTAGAGTTAGTAATCCAAGAACAAATAATCATCCTCTTCCACACTCTCTGCGGCTGAGATAGTCTCCATCATTAGGAAAATGTTGTTGAATAGATATCTGAGCATTACGTTGTTTACATCTAGAAAAAAAGTCCAAACTAGATATTTGGTTAAACTGTTGCCAATTTTGCAAAAGCTTAACTTTAACTTTACATTATTATAAAATGTTGTTATTACTTCTTTACTGTCCTTTAATTAATAATACGTTTTTCTGATTACAAATGCAATGGAGTCAAATGGAATGCTTCAGAGGACGTATTGGCAGATACATTGTTAGAATAAAAGTTTTGATTTGCATTCTTAAAAATCTTTTCCCATGATAGATTTTATGTTAAAAGATGTACCTATTTGTTCACATAACATGCTACTGTCTTAGAAGCAGATGTACAAGCTTGCCACCAAAAGGAGCAAAATTCATTTTCTTTATAACCAAATGGCAACATCCGACTTTACATCCTGGAATTCATTATAGGTAAACGAACGTGATCGTCTTCTCAGATTTGTCGATCTCTCAGGTCCTCCTTCTATCAAGCCTAAATAGATGTCAGATTTCAGAAAACGTGTGTAACTGTCTTGTTCCATAAGCTGATACACTCTGCTCTGTGCAGCATCAAAACTTTGGAGGGTGGGTTGGGTCATACTCTTAGCAATGAGTTCCTTGGTGTGGAAATCGAGGTTAACCTGGAAAATAATTAAAAAATAAAAAGGTGTAATTATGGTCAACCTACAGAAGTAAACACCTCTGAGAAACAGGCAGTCCGGGGTTGCAGATAGCAGGCGGCACAGTGCACCTGGGCGTGTGGGTGCTGTTCCTGTCCTGTGTCTAGGCGTCCACGCTCTGCTCCGGCCTGGAGTTCTATGTGGCTCTTCTCTGCCTGTGTCCTGGTCCTTCCCACTCTCAGGTACTTTACAACAGTGGAATATTGCAGTGGTAACTATCATAGGGACCATTAGGTTCGACTCATTTTCAAAATGGAGACTAAACTTCATAGAAATTAGGTAATTTTTAGTGGCAGTGAACAGTGAGTTTGGGGCATATTTGGGATTTTGATGTGGGGCTTTTGTTTTATCACAGTGCTTTTTTTTTTATTGTATATTAAGATGCTCCCCTAGAACCAAATGTGTGCAGAAAAGGAATATCTTTTAAAGATATAAAATCCTTTAATGCTTTTTATCAAAGCACTGCTGATATCTGCTTCTGATGGAGGTGAGTTCCCAGGTAGGGCCTTTCCTTTTCCTGGGTGACACCATATAACTAGCTACCTTGTTTTTTTGTCTGTGCATCGGGTTGGCCTTGAGGAAAACAGAATAATACATGGAAACAGAGAACAAATTGAAACATAGGGAAATGAGGAAAGCAATAACCATTTCACGGGGAATGATATCCATATAGACAATGTTGCCTCATGGACAGTATGAATTTGCAGTCAAACAGAACTCTTGGCAGTGATAGACTACCAGTTCTAGCATTTCCGTGAAGAAACACTGTCAATCGAACACAGAATAGAAACATAGAAACTCTGTTTATTCATATTTGAGGATAGTCAGGTAATATTGGCTGGTTTTATAGCCATTTTAGCAATTGTATCACACAATTATCTCACACTGAGCTTGCAGTCAAAGAAAATCACAATTGTGTTTTCATTTGAACCATTGCCAAATTATGTTTCCCTCATCTCTCTATTATGAGAAAAAATTTTTTAGTCTATTTTAAGGTGGAGAAATAATCATTTCAGGGCAAATAAAACTTTGTATATGTTGATGAGCTAATATGAAAATGGTACATGGTATAAACTTGTTGATTTCTCTTGCTTTTATCACTTACTGAAATCTTTCGTTTCTGTGAGAGGTTGCTTATGTTAAGGTGGTAATTGTGTTCACTCTCAGTCTAGAATAAAAATAACCCTGAGGAGTGACTTCTGTTATACCTTCCTTTCCATGGCAATGTCTTACGATGCATTCTGTTTGTCTGTAGGAATCTGTAAACACCCATTCTGCTTCAACAAAATCCTTACCTTTCAGGTGAGATGTATGGGGCTACCCATCTTTCAAATGTCTTTCAGACAGTTGTAAAATTTTACAATTATCTTTACCTCTTGTGGCGCATCACTCTGGATAAATTTTTCATATATTTCTTTTGCTTTCTGGATAATTTGTTGAGGGTTTTTGCTTTGCTTGAAGTCTTCGCAGGCTATCCAAAATTCAATGTTTTCCTCACTGAATTCAGTTTTAAGAAATCTGGTAAAAGTCTCCAATCCAGCTACCAAGAAAATAAACGATATATTTTAACTATAAAATGTTAATGCTGAGAAAATATACTACTTTATATTAAAGTATAACTGGAATTATTAACAGAACAGCTATGTCTTCTCTAGAATGCTGTATAACAGCACACATCTTGCACAGTATATGAGGGACTTCATAGAAATTAGCTGTAATCTTCAGAGCTGTGAAAGGAAGTGTCATTTCTGTTGAAACAAGGCAGGTATCACACTTACCTCTGAAGAAAAGGGACCCCTACTTTGGACCTTATTCTGGGTCTCTTTCAGCCATGCCTCTACCTGTGTGTGTGTTGGGGGTAGTTATTCTATAGAGCTAAGAAGCCATTCCACCTGGAAACACCTCTCCTTCCCCCCACCGCTTTTAGACCATGTTCTGGTTCTCAGGCCACTGGACTTCCCTGTTTACAAGCTCTGTTTCCAAGGTTTGTCTGCTCAACTCGTTTCACTTATATTCATTCTTTATATTCACTGCCCTTTAGAACTATTTCTTGTGGTCAGTGGTTATTTCTAATATAAAATGTTTGATACAGAACGAAGCAAGAACAATAAATCTCTGTTGGTACGATTATGATAATATCTAAGGGATTTTGCATTTATAGCATGTTTAGAGGTTTTGAGGCTGGAGTGCTGTCTATACCCCTCACCACATTTACTGTTTACAGCGATGCCTGGTATGTGTCCTGAATCCATGTTGATAGATGAGGGAACTGGATTTTAGTTACGTGCAGGGGAGGAGGAAGGCAGAAGTGGGTCACAGAGATGAAACACAAGAAGGACTATTGCTGACCTTGTAGAGGGAAGAAGATGGCCATGAACCAAGGGATGTGAGGGTTCCAGAAGGTGGGAATGGCCCTCAGTTTGGAACCAGCAAGAGAATGGAGATGTTGGTCCAAAGCTTCAAAAACTGAATTCTGCCAAAAACTCAAATAAATATGTACAGGTTTTCTCTTAGACCCTGTGGGAAGGGCAACATCCTGTTGACACTTTCATTTTCCCCATGAGACCTATACTGCACTTCTGGCCTATGGGACAGTAAGATGATCGATTCATGTTGTGCTAGGTCACTAAAGTTGTCACAAATGGTTACATCAGCAACAGCAAACTAATACGATCCTCGAATTATGCTTTACATAGCACCATTTATTCCCCTTGTCCTGTTCATCATGAAGCATTGTATATATTATGTTTTGAGCAATCTTTTGAATAAATTAAGGACCCAGGAACTTAATGTTTAAGAAAGCAGTCGTCAGAAATGATATGACAATCTGCAGACTTTCCCTAAGTATTAGAGTATGAAGTGACTCCAACCACCACCGTGACAAAAGTCATGGGGCCTCTTCTGGCCACTGCTCCTGCTGGTGTTTTCAGTGGGGTCAGGGGAGATTCTGCCATTTCTTTTCCTCAGTAAATTGACCCTGAGTCCCTGATATTAATGGTTAAACGTGGAGAAACTAAGAAGAATGCAAAGGTCAGGCTCGACAGGAAGTTGAGAAGGCATGGTGACAGTGGCAGGCCAGTCAGAACTTGTCTGCTGTCATTAGGTGCTAGTGAGATAATTCCTGGTCAAACATGGCCGTCATAAGGAGGCCTTAGTGCTAAGCGGTTCCTGAATGAGTCAACAGATTCTAATCTCTAAGAAAAAGGAAGTATGATCAATGTGAGTGATATTTAACCACTCATTTTTTAATTTATCTAGCTCATTGTTGGATTTTCAAGATTTATTTGCCATGCTGAGTCATGTGGTTTTTCTCAGAATGTAGCAGGGAAATGTGAACAGGCAATGATTCTTTGGAGGATTTTCCCCAAATACCTACGAATGTACATACTTCAAAGTTAATGACCTATCTCTGTTTCTAATAGACTTAAACCAAAATAGCCGCCAACGTGAACAGTGGGGAGTCCGGCATGCTGGTTGTACCTGGGCTGCCAGCGCTCGTGGGATTGTTGGTTTATAGCGTGTTCCTGTTCGACTTTTCTTTCCCACAATTCTTTTCACCCTCTGGACCTCCAGACCTGAACTTTTCAAAGCAGGTGGAGTCACTATAATAATGATTGAGTCACCATAACGATTCGAGATTACATTCTCTTAATTTGGTTAGAGATTGGTAACAGCTTGAAACTGTCTTCCTTTTCTATTTATGTGATCGGAAACGTGGCTTTGTTGCATAATCTCCAAATTTTATTTTTGGTCTCCCCCTGCCCCCTTTTTTCTTCATCTTCTAGAATGATTTTGGAAGGAAACAAAAGACTAAGGCAAAACAAACCTTAGAACCCCTAATTTGAAACTGAAGTAGAATTTGAAATGTGCACAATGTTGAGGCTTGTAAAAGCAAACCCACAAGAGAAAAGCAATCTGTAGACCAGTTGGCTTGACCCAAACTTCAGGCATTTATGCCGTCACGCCCCAGCTTCAGGCCAGGACTTAAAAAAAAATGCTGAGAACTTTCCTCTTGACGAATTTTCAGTGTAATTAAAAACCACTGCTTGGCACCTGTACTTCCTTCCTCTTTTAAATTTCGAAAATGTTTATCTTTTTCCTCCCTGTAATAGCATCCACTCTTACTGGCTTCAGTTCATATATATATATATATATATGAACTGAATATATATATATATATATATATATTTACATATTTATTTATATATTTATTTATATGTATACATTCTCTCAATTTATCTCTAATAACTATCTTCAGAACTGATAGCTTTTTTATATTTTTAAATAGAATTCTGAAATATCTTATTTGCTCGGTAGCTACTATAAAGGAGATTTCTGAAAAGGATTCCATGGCTAGAAATTAGGGAATAATTGGAAGCAAGACAACAAAATGATTGTGAGAACATTTTTGGGTAACCCTAATTTATATATATATATATAAAAGGAGTTATGTGGGGATGAGAGTCCACTGATATCAGACATTATACTGGTGGGTGTCATCACTCCATTTATGATGCAGGCCCTGCCCCCTCCCCATCTGCACTCAGAGGCACTTCGGCTCCTACTTGTTCCTCTGTTACTATTTAAAGGGAAATTGAAGCCAAGTTAGCAAAATACAATGCCTGCTGTCTTACAATGGGAGAACAGTCTGTTCCAGTTTGTTCCAACTGCTTTGGAAAGAGGAAAATAAAGTTATATTTTATTGGGTCTATGAACAAAGTTACTTTGACCCCAGTGAAGGGAAAACTTTATTTCAATTTATTCTCTCCATATATCATGTATAAACACGTGTATAAATACCAAATTATCCCTAAAGTAAGTTAATTACTAATCATTACAATTTTAGGAGGATATGGCTATTACTTTTCTGATTAATAAATCTCAATTATAATAAAATTTCATATGACAACACTTAAAAGGGATTGTCCCTATTCCAGACAACTGAAAAATTTCCTTACTTGTTAAAAATAATTTACTTCATCTATCTTTTAAAATTTTATGAAATGCTCAGTGTGAACCTGAAGACTGTATTATAAACTAAAAATGCAATAGTAATTACTATAGTGAGTTTTGAGTGTTTACGAGGTCTTGGCCCATCACTATATGCCTTTTATCAGTGCAGTTTCATTAATTTTCACAGCGGCCCTATGGAGTAAGTTCTGTTATACCCGTTTGTACAGATGAAAAAAATTGAGGTTCAATAAGTTAAAGTGTCTTAAATCTTATAGTTGGGAAAAGATAGCCCTGGAGTTTGAACCCAAGTTTGTACTTTATAAAATCATAGAAACTTTACCACTAAACTGTCATGAAATAGCAAAGTCCCCAGTATTGAGGAATGTGGTTGTAAAGAGGCACGGGAGGCATGCATGCCGCGAGAAAGGAAGGACTGTTACTCTGTTCGACTCGCATTGAATTCAACTCGCATGGAATTCAAATAGAAGTCTTCCAGAAAATAACATGAATGTTCCTTAAAATAAAATTCTTCGTTAGTTCCCAAAGCATGGGTACAGACTGCGTGCTGGCTGCCATTCTCTGGAATATCATGCAATAATAGCCTTTTGTCACCATGGTTTGTCGTGAACGTGGTACAGACATTCAGCACAAAGTCACGACACTAGTATCGGGAAAAGTTCTATCTGCTAAAAGTACTCCTGATGAGTTAATCAGAGTGGATTTTGTTGGCATAATATGAACACAATAGGAAAGTAGAAACACTGATTCAAGAAGGGAATTATTGATGAATGGGAAAGTGGTTCATTTGTTTAAATGTTGAAATAAATCACTTTTAAAAAAGTAATATGCAGTGCTGTGCAAGGTTATCCCAGCACATTAGTTACTTCCTGGTTCTCTCAATGTTAGGCAGCTGCACTAAGTCATGTCACAGTGGAACCATTTCTCACACATGGCAGTCACTTACTAAACTGTCTTTTAGAAGGCAGCAGTGGTGAATGCAGCTGCCAGAACTTCTCGCTAGAACCTGAGATTAGAATTCACACTGGAAGAAGTTGGCTCAATGTGTCATACAAATATGAAATGCTTGCAATTGCATGTTTCTAAATTGAAACTCTGGCATCTGTTGGAGTATTTTTCTGATGCCAAGAAACCAAATGAAACAAAAGTCCTGTAACTCTGAAGTTGGAAACCCACGTACAGTATCATATCCTAAATTCTAGCTTGCATTGTTTCTCCTTTCATATTTGGCTCCATGGCTCTTGACTTGCCACAGAATGTTATGGTTAATTTTGCAATAATGATTTATTTGTGTTATCCATTTATAATTTAAGCTGAATTTTACTTATTTTTACCCTTTATATAGAGTGAGAAATTGGGTATTTGTTATGGGTCAGCTTGATTCAGTAATTTAACTTTACAGAAAACTGGAATCCCTTATCTTGCAGAAAATTGTAACTGAAAATTGGGAAGAGCAACTTGAAAAGGCACTAGGTAAAAAGTGTGAAGGGGAAGTATTCATTTCCTTCCCCTAAAGAAAAGTATACAGTTCCTTTTAGTCTTTACTCAAAGTCAGTAATAAGGTTTTTCCACAGTATAATCAGTTCACAATTTTAAATCAAGGAGGTGCAATGACTTATATATTCTATTTTTGTCTTTCTTATTTTGGATTATTCTCAGGATTAAGTTTAGTGGAACCACAATTCAAGATGCAAAAAGTCCAAGCAAATCGTCATTAATAAAAATGATTAAAAATATTATATTTACCAAAACTACAAGAAAGGGTGCATGAGTAAACAAAGTTACGTAGTATTCAGAAAATGTTCTTACTGATAGAGACTGATAGAGACGCCCAGGAAATATCACTCATCTTCACGTCTTCGGTTATCAGCTGTGTGAGGCAGTTAGAATAGTGCTATCTATACTCAGATACTCTCCCCCCTTCTAGGTGTGTGCCTCTGGAACATTGAAAAACGTCTGATAAATTTCCCAGCAACTAAACAAGTTCACATGCTAACCTGGTATCTCCTCACAAATCTTGTTCTCCCGCCTCTATTTCTCATCTATAAAAGCCACAATCTTCCTCTTAATATGGAATAAAATCTGGGTATCTTTGGCCCATCATTTTTCTTCATCTTCTATTTCATCATCATCTCACTTTACAAGATAAGTACACATTCAATCAGACACCATGATCATCAATTTCTTTCCAAATCAGCCCTTACCTTGAGGTTAACTTTTATATTTGTAACAGCCTTGTAGCTAGATGATATTGCATGCAGAGAATTCTCTCTTGCCATCAGAGTTAGCTTTCAAACACTTCCAAAGTTTGTGCCCAACTTGATTTTCCAGTGTGTTTGCCTACTGCTTTGCCTCAGGGAAAGTGAACTGCTTGCTTTTTAAGGTAGAACCAAAATCTCTTATTTTTCTAGTCCTTTCATACCTTTTTCTCTGCTTAGGAATTACCTTTCCTTCTGCCTGTTAAAAACTCACATCTATGGATAGAATCCCTTTTAATAATTTTTCTTAAACCTACAAGATCCATCACAAATTTTACAGTATTTTTAAAGTACTTAACCAGTTGTTTTCAGAAGTATATATTATTCGCAAAATTATTTTACTTTCTAAGACGTCTTACGCAGAACTTTATACATATATGTATATAAACACACATATGTGTGAGTATAATATACGTGTACATATTTTAATTGATATTAATTGATTTGCTAACTTTATATGGATAACATTTGCTTTCATAAAGCCAATCAGTGAAAACACTAATGCCTAAATTTGAAATTGGTATTATGAATGATAGTTACATTCTGGTGTTGGTTTTTATTTATGCTTTTTAAAATTTAACAGCATGTAGAAATTATTAATTGATATACATGTAATTGAATTATAGCTTTTTATGATTCATTTTGCAATTTCAGGCAAATTTATCAATAAACAGGAATGGCAGAAAAAATTATTCTAATATCTGCACAGAAATAAGGAACAACAATTAAATTATTGAGGGATTTCACTGTGTTAAAATTTACTAAAAACATCTTCAAGCTCATTTAAAAAAATTTTACTTTAGAATAGATTTAGATTTTAGAAAAGTTATGAAGATAGTACAGTTTCTATATATCCTCTATCAATTTCTCTCCTATTATTAAATAATGATACATTTTAATTATTTAATTTGTTTAGATTTCTTTGGATTTTACCTTCTGTGCTTTTTTTTTTTTTTTTTTTTAGTTTTTAAAAGAGTGAAATTACATTTCAATAATAAAATTTGAATAAAGTAGTGGAAATACCAAACCACTTCATGAATTCTTTGGTTTCTGTAGGATACAGCAAAACCAGGCCCTTTCTGTTTTAGTCTCATCTGTCTATTGTCTGTCACCCTAAGTTACCCTTTTTCAAATATTATTTCTCAATCAAGAATTATTATTTTTTTTTGAGTTCTCTGAATACGTTGCATTAGTTTATGCCTCATGCCTGTGTTGGCTGTCTGCTTGGATGGTCTCTTTTTCTCCTTGATTAATCTAAAATCTAGAGTAAGGACCTTCTCTGTAGCTCAATTCCTAAAGATGCTAATAATCAGTCCCCAGTGATTTTAATATTCGCCATTTTTGTCAAACTGAATACTCAAATTTCTATTCTGTTTTGTTTGATTTATCACTTCATTGCTCATTCGACTAAATTTAATATAATTTTCATTTCCTTTATGTAGACATCATGACATACAGAATTTGAGAAACATATTTAACCAAAGGGAATTTTTTTAAAATTTGGTAGATAGAGCAAGATATTTTTGGATGTGTGTGTGTGTGTGTGTGTGTGTGTGTGTGCGCGCGCGCACACACACACACACAAGTATAACTTTTTTCCTATATATAGTCAACTCAATAGAAATGAGCTGAATTTAACCATTGCAACCATGACACATTTCTAGCTGATTATTTTAAGCTTTATAATTTAATATTACAGTGAGCTTTGCAATTAAAATAATTAGATTTTGTAAGGATTGATTAAAAGAATCCTAGTCACATATTTTTTTGTGAATTCAATATAATTTAATTAGCACTTTGATCTCGAGCACTGATTATAACGTCCAAGTGGGTCAATGCTGATATTCCGTTATTTGTGTCACCCCCTCCTGAATGATGCTATTTTATAACTCTTTAATATTTCCACCAGTAAAGAGAGGGCAACAGATTTTTTTTGCAGTTTGATTTTGACCAAAACCAGCACGATTATAGACTGCCAGGGGAAGGTTTTCTATAAGACTAATTATCCTTGCTAAATCATTCTTTCTTAATGGGTTATGAGAGTATGATGACATTATTATATACTGATTTATTAAAGAAATAAATTCATCTTATATATTTTCTTCCATTGAAATTTAACCCTGTAAATGATGTTTATCCAATTGAGAGTGAACTGGAAAGCAAAAAAATTAAATTTTAAATTATCAATAATTATTTTTGAAAATAGCAGTAACTTTTTACATTTGTGTAAAATATTGGTTTCTTACTCATCATTTCATTTAATCCTGATAGGAATCTGTGTCCATTAGAGCTAAAGACCTTGTTTTCTCCCACTTACAGTAGAAGAAGCTGAAAGTCAGATCAGGAAGCTGAACCATTATGTTTTAGAAGAGACACACAACTCAAATCTGAAAGGAACCTGGACTAAATCTTTCCTAGTAACAAATTTGGTTATATTATTTGAGCACTTAACATTTACCAGGTGATATTCTGGATTTGGGGATCCATAGCTGTAAACACATCTGCTTCCTTATAATGAAGCCAAGTTGTAAAAAATGTGAATTCCACTCCCCCTTTCCACTTCCTCTGACTGGTAAAGAAACTGAAGGGCTGGGATGGGCCAAAATATTGGAAATAATAGGTTTTAAAAAGGCAAATTTGGGAAGCATGAATAATGGAGGAAAGTTTTACACAGGTTACTCTAATTAGTCTTAAGAACTAATAAATACTTGAACTAAAACAGTGGTGGCTGAATTAGTGAGGATGGGGCAGATTCAACATATATTTAGCAAGAATTTTAACAGTAGTTAAGAAACATTGGGAATTAAGAGTGAGTGGTTGAGGGAAGCTGTTTACATGACTCTTCTCGAAAATAGAGGGTGATTGAATACTAAGACGAAATAAGGAGAAAGGAGTAACAAGTTGTATTTCCTCTGCTTAAGTTTTCTTATTAGCACCCTGAATTTCCATTGATTAATTACATCCTTGCCTATATCTAAGCTTTGATGTCTCTACCTGTATTTTTCTTCTCTGAGTCAATATTACAATTCAGAGCAGAATCTATTTCCATTGGAAGAGGGAAAGTTTTCAGGGATGATCTGCAGAAATAGGATACTTATGTCAGTAAATTCAGGGGACCATGAACTGGCCACCAAGACCTGATAGAGAGATAGACAATGAAGGAGGATAAAAAATACAGAAAAAAATGACGGACAAGAAATGTTGGTGCTTCCTCAGATGGAGGACAGAGTTTGAGGCTGAATTACAGACACTTTCCTCCTGGCTGCCACAGCAATAGGAACCCCTTCTTCCAGGAGACACCTCGGAATGTGAGCCCCAATTAGCAATGCTATAAACAGTACTTAGAGCAGTCAGTCTGGCTTGGTTGGTCCTGGGGAATTACTGGGAAGATTTTTGGTTTCAGTGAATGAGGTAAGGAATAAGAAAACATTGGGATGCAAATGACAGCTTTGGACGTGAGGAAGTGATAAATGGTTGCTTCTTAAGCAGTCTACCTGATTCAAGGTGGAAAGCAAAGAATGCTGTGCTTGCCCAGCCCCGTTGCTTACTTAGTTCAACTTTTCAGTTTCGCTACCTGAAAGAAATCATGGACTGAATAAAACCAAAAAAGCTCATGAATCTGCTGCCTCATGTAAATTGACTCTAAAGCCTGCCCTCTAACATGCTTCATCATAGTGTAGGACCCTCAGACAAGCTTCTGTATTTATCTCCATTTTCTATCTCATCTACAAAGCTCCACCGTAAAATACCCATCGGATTCTCAACTTTTCTACTAAGTTCTGCTTTAAAAATAGATGATTGATCTGAAGAGGAAAACATTTATAATATTAAAACAACAACAACAACAACAACAGCAACAGCAACGCATTTTCTTGAGGGTTTTTTGAATGTCTATCACAAGAATAACCTTAGGTCACTTAACAATAAAAATAACACAGATTATCTGGAATTTAATAAAACCAAAGGTCTCATTTAAAAATTAAGAAATATCAAAAATTTAAAACTGTTAACCACAACATAAAGAAATGATATTTCCACCATAATAAGTAATTCTTAATAAAATGGGACTATTTAAAAAATATATTTTCCTTTAGTACATATTCTATTATTTCTTTATTCTGTTGACCAGAAATTCAGATTTTTTTAAAACAGCCTAAATTTTTTAAGACAGCCACTGTTGTACACTTATATGCATAGTTTGTATAATTTTACATCAAGGAATAAAATGCTTGGGAAAAATGCCACCAACCTTTATAGGAAAGCAGTTTGTCAAATGATTCACCCCATATCACTGCTTCTTCAGGGGAGACTCTGTTTAAGAAATAAACGTTTTATAATGGAGTGTGCAGAAAGTATGTTTATGGATCTGCTCTAACATATGTGATAACATTGCTCTTTTCCCAAATTTCACAGTTTCTCTTTTAATTATTACATAATGAAAGTTCTTTTTACATTGGAAACTTTAAAAACTGGCCAACTTTCTTTTCAAATTAGCCTTTGATTATTTTCTAAGAAAAAATTAGTCTTGTGTTAGGTTAAAACAAAGGAAAAAAATCAGGTCAATTATCTTTCTTAATTCAACAAATAGAATAAAACTAAGCTGAAGATATCTTTCACACTTTTTTTTTAAACAGCAATTTCCTTGAAACTCTTACCACAATATGCAACATTTTTTTTTAAACAGATACAGGAAGTGTGACTAATGATGTTTTAAAGGGATAGAAAATATAAAACATTTTTAATACACCAAATATTTTAGCAATGGTGAAAGTTTAGTGAGTTGAATATATTTGCCTTAGGTCTTTTACTGATTATATCTCAAATTTGGAAGAATGTGTATTATACGTTATAAATTAGAATTATTTAAAGCAATTCCATTTTCTGTCTGAATTAAAGCAATTGCTAAACATTACAAAACATTCCTTTTTGTGCTTTACTTGCTATTATACCTATGGCATTTTTTTTTTTTTCAAACTACTGTATGACAATTTTACATTGTGAAGACTCTTAATAAGTATTTCGTTAGTTTAATAAGGAGTAAAATATATCATCTAAAATTGACAGGTCTATAATTTTAAAAGAGCACCTTTAAATTTTTATCAGATTATCTAATTCAAGCCATTAAAATGGTTAAATTTTATGGAATATTCCTAGTTTTTGAATTGAGATCTCTAACCTTCCTTATATTGCAGTGTAATTTCCAATAATTTCTTAAATCTTTAAGAATAGAGTCAGCAAAAACTCTCCTAAGTATTTAAAAGTTATTCACCTTGTTTCTTTGGCCAAGTGCCCATATCTCCTGGTCTGGGTCTCCTCATGGAATTCGGGTTTCTGCAGGAGAAGACTTAGCCGGTTTCTTTTTTCCTTAGCTCTGCAATGAGAAGGTGTTAGCTGCAGGAAAATGCAGGTGACACTTAGCATCTCTCCTTTGACTGTCTATTTGTAATTGGCAATCTCTTAAACACCCCTTTTCACCCACCTCCCACCCCGTCGCACTCACAATGGTTTTTTTTTTTTTTTTAAGAATTTCATTAAAATACTGTGTTCGTGGAAGAATCAGGAGAGCGTATGTGAAATATATTTGTTTTTTCCTCAGTAACTGCAAAGTATTTAAGATTCTATTTCGATAACTGTTGTTATTAGTTCTGTGTGGTTAAAATTGTTGCACTTTTTAAAAAACGAACACATGTTAGGTTTAACAATTGTTTATTCCTAATAAACAGACTTAAAATTTTAAGAGCACAATCATTTTCAACCAGATATTTTAAAAACACAAACTGACAAATATGCATCAAGGATGTTTTTAAAAGTATAAGTCAAATTTTAATAATTACAATTTTACCTGATTTTGGCTCCTTTGCTTGTTTCTTCTTTTGCCAAACCATGCATTAGCCTGAAAAAAGTTTTTTCTTTTGATTCACACATATTTAATTGAGAAAAGAAAATCAATGGTGTTTCCATCTTCTCTCTCTAAAATGAAGAGATGGCTAATGTATTACATCCTTCACTTCTTAATGCTATTCCATGGTTATACATGGTAGAACAAAAAGTTATCTCAACTCTGTCCGTAATGCTTAATATTAAAAAAACAAAACAAAACAAAAGGTTCTAAGAGCTGTGTTTCTGCCTCTGTAGAGACAGAAAAGTGTAGAACTGAGGAACTAAAGTACAACTCAGTCCTGAGTTGTTTAGGGAAATGATACTACAAATTTGCAAAATGACTCTTGGTCTCTAAGATAAAGACTAGTATTACCACAGTCAACTTCTCCTTTACTCTGTGCAATCAGAATAGTGCTTTAATAGACTCAAATGACACTGTCATTTCCTTTAGGGACTTTTCAAAAAGTTCTTTAATGCATGTGGCGATGTGTTATGGCAAAATCTACATCACACCTTAGAAGGTATTCTCCCTTGTCCTTTAAAAAGTACGTTTATTTCAATTCCATCGAATTAAGAAAATTAACATTTAATTGGCATACTGCCCTGTAATACCAATTGCATTTGCTTAATATAAAGTATCAAAATGATGATATAGATCATAGAATTTTGTAGTTGAAAGGGATAGTAAAAAACATTTAATTCAATAATGTTTAATCACAGGTCCATGGAATGATTTTTGACATTTATGAAATTTTACCAGTCCATGATCAAAATAAGAAAGAAAAAAAGGTATGCAATTTGCCTTTTTATTGTTAAAATGTTCTTTTTAATTAAATATTTCAACTAGTGAGGCAGTTTGCATGTTAGCTCATTTTAAGTCCTTATGAAAAAAAATGGCAGCTCTGAGTTGGTTTGGCTTCCACTTTTGAACTATTTCATGAAACCCAAAAATCTAAGAGATGCTGAATAAGTCCATAACTCATTTTATGGGAAAAGGAACTGAGGGTTATAAACATAAGTGCTTTATTCTTACAAAGTCCCACAGGTCAGTGGAAAAGATGATCTGGAATTACAGATAGGTAGTAGATACTTTAATTCCTCTAAAATTGTACATTATAAAAAGCAAGTTAACAAATCTAAAAGAAAGCTTATTTTATTTCCAGTCTTTTCAAGTTATTGATTTTAAGAAAAAAGTTATCAGGGATCACAGCTAGAGGCTCAAAAACATTTGCAAAATTGAAATTAAAGGATATTTAGTATGTATTTATACATACACCCTTCCGATTCTATAATTTTTATTTTGAGTATATTTTTATATTCACCTTGGCTGGAAATTGACTTAAAAATATTATCCATGAGAGTCTTTTATGTTAAGTTCAGCCAGAAACAGATGCTGGCAATGCAGATCACATTTCCACCAGGAGGTCCTCTAACGTTCATTAGCATTCGCCATATTTATGTTAATTTGTAAGGATGAATGAGGACAAGGGAATGTCACAGGCACTTGGATGTCATCTAGTTCCTAAGACTGTATTTGAATTCCTATGCCCAGAGGGGTGAGCGACATAAACTTACTGAACTTTTCCATAGGGTTTGTTGAAATTGTGTGGATAGCACGAAGATGTGCCATCCACGCGCTGGTAGAACTGTAGAGAGAGATTGTGCAACATGGACACAGGTAAACTGCAAAAGAGCAAGATAACCGGGAGACCTGTGTGTGTTAGGCTTTGTGTGCGCAGACAGGTGGAAGGAAGCAGGAGAGAAAAAAGAGCGTGGTTGCTGCGTTGTGACTTCAGTCAATCATCATTCTTTCGGGCACAATTGTCTTGCAAATATAAATATTTAAATGGAAAGAATAGTCTGATATTTACTCACGTGTGTACCATTTCCAGTTCTCTTCACTCTTTTGAGCAGATCTGAGTTTCCATCTGGTACCATTTTTCCTTTCACTTAAACACTTTTAGCAATTTGCTGTCACGCAAGAGGGGTGATAGTGCGGGGCCTCCCCCAGGGCCCTCCGCACAGCGCACAGTGTGCCTGAGAGGCAGCCGAGGCCTGGCCGGCCCGCCTCCCCCACGTCGGGAAACAGTGCTGCAGCCTCTGGAGCCCAGGAGCCCGGGCTTCGCTGCAACCGTGAGGGAGAGGATGGGAGGTGAATGAACCCGCAGCAAATTCAAGGCCAGGCACCTCCGTAGAGTTCGGGGGGGGGGGGTCATTTGCTGCGGTGGAACAAGTGCTGCCCCAGAAGCTGTGTTTGATAAGATGTGAGCCTTCCCGACCCCCAAGAATGGAAAGGGAGTGCACGCCTTTGCAAGGGTTGGGGGTGCCTCCTTATGCTGCCTCGCACAGCGGAGGCACATTTGGGACTGAGGTGGGGTGGGGGGAGGGCGTCCAACACCTTTGAGAAGGCAAGGCACCAGCGAAGCAGATCAAAGCTCGAGGCCTCTCCTGGGCAGGGCTGCCATTTGAGTTAGCTGTGTCTGTGACTCTGGAAGACATAGGTGGGGCACCGTGGCAGGGACAACGGGAGGAGAGAGTACACCTGGGATTTTAGCCTAAGCTCTGGAGGGGTCAAAACCCTGTTATACCCCCATAGAGCCACAGATCCCGGCGGTGTTCACAGTGCCCCTCCATGCAGGAAGGAACGGAGAGCAGCCTGGCTGGTGACAGTCGCCCGTGAGCCCTGGCCATTAACCCTTCGCACTGACTCTTGGCTGCTGCAAAGGGATCAGCTCTGAGACTTGGACAGTGGGAAGCCGAGCGGTAGAGGATTTATGAGTTGGCCCTTCTGGGGTCACGATATGTGGAAAGGCATTTCTCCCCAGAGGGAGGAAACAAGGAACCCTGAGGGCATCAGTAATGTCATAAGCAAAGATAGGAATAGAGCATTTCCAGCCCAAAGCCCCTTGCCGATAACCTTTGGGAAGGCCTGGGAGTTATAAAACTCATATTTCAGTTTTAAGTCCACCAGTAACATGCTGACAGTGAGCATGCCATTTAATTTTCCTTATTCTTGGTTCTCAATGGTGGGTTGAAATTTTATCCGTACCTTTGATTCTATGAATTTACAAAGGCAAGTTTTTCAGTCCCTTTGGATATGAAGTTTTATATTTGACAATGATATAAAAAATTAAACTATATTGCAATAAAAAAGGAAATAGAAGTAGTTTTGGTCAGTATATAAAGCTCAAAATTTTCATTTTGGTAAATGACCGGACGTGGTATTCTCGCTGATGGCAGCATTTTCTGGTCGTGACATTGATGATCTGACCAGGGCTGTTTTAATGACAAAGGAAAACATACTGACCTACCTTAAACTGTTCAGATAATTTTGTAAAACGATATAACTGCCATTTTTTTTGGGGGGGGGGATTATTGTTGCACAAATTAAATCTTCATGTGGAGCATAAGTTTTCCAGAATATATTCCTTCCTGGTTACATGCTTGGATTCAAAGAGGAAAATTACTACATAACCAATGATTCTTTTCCGCTGCCGTTTTCTTTGGCTCATTCGTGCTTTCTTAATCACTTTAGTGAGAGGCCTTACTGCTGTTCGTCTGATATTCTAATGCCAGTAATTTGTACTTTTAGTGGGAAGGAGGGACCTGTGAAGATTGAACTGGTGCGGTCTGTGCCTAATTTCACGCAGATCAATAATTATAGCACTCGCTTCTCTTTGTTCATCTTCCTGCAGTAAAACCATCCAAACCCCTTAGGAAAATCCATTTATCCAATTTATCCGATACATGTTCAAGATGTGTCTCCCTTACTAACTAATTGATTGTATGAAATATACTCTATATTTATACATACACCTTTATCTAAGTATTTTTTCCCCTAGAATTCCTGATCGCCAGGATTGACTCTTCTTCAGAGCAGGCACCACATTCCCTCTGGCCACGCTTGGTCAGTCTGGGAGGTCAGACTGGAGTCTCTAGCATGCTTGGGAAAGGAAAATGGGGCCTCTTTTTAGTGTATTGACACGGCAAAGTTAGCGCTAAGCGGTAGACAGCCTGTCACGGCGAGATGTATCTGCCTTGCAGTTGCTTCATTTCAGGGTTGGGCTGGGGAAAGACCACGTTGTTTTCCTTCCCCCACATTTGAAATTCCTAAAACCTTCAGCACTCTTCCAGTATGGGCTGGGGCTAGCTGCCTGAGGCTGGAAACTGAGAAAAAGAACAAGTCAGATCCTGGGGGAAAGCTGGCGGAGTTAAGAGACTTAGGGTTTCCTAAAGGGAGTAGAGAGGAGGAGAGAGAGAGGAAGGGAGGGAGAGGGGGAAGGGGAATTGGAGGGGGGAAAGAGAAGGGGGGGGAGGATGACTACCCTGGGTCCTGTTTTATGCCAACTGAGTAGACAGATAACCTGATAGGCAAGTATTCATACCTGTGGCCTAGATGTGCATTATTTTATTAAATACAAATAGAGATCAAGAAGGGGAAGTTGCATCTGTTGTGCATCAACAGTACAGCAGTCATTTCACAGATGTTTTCATGTTTAATCTTCAAACGACATTGAAAGGAAGTGCTGTGATCAGCCCCTGTGTGCGCCGTGAGGCGGGGTGCACGAGAGGCCCTAAGTCGGTGCCTAAGTCAGGAGGTGAGGACATCCACACCAGCTCCCTGGCTCAGCTAATTCCTGGAATTCAAACTCTTTAAAAAGATATTTTTTTGGTAGATAAAGTTATTAAAAAATTTTTATGTTATATAAGTGTTATTTTCCTAAAGGCAACAATTTTAATTTTCTTTCTTTTCCCCAGATCCCACTCCATTCAGATCTATTTCATTTGTACCAATGAAATTACCAATCTGATTTTGCCAGGCTAGCATGTTTAAATGCAAGTTAAATGACTTGGAATTAGAAGATATGCATGAACATTTCCTGGGGTATTTTCAAATTGCATAAACTTTCAGTTCTTTATGGATTTATGAGAAGGTATCTTAGTCACCAAGCTCTGCTCTGTTCTTATTAGGAAAACAGAATCTCTTCTTTCTTACCTTCCCACATTAAAAAAAAAAAATGCTCTTCTTAAAGACTGTCATTGTCAGCTTCCATCCTCCCTTTCCAAGGCTTTGTGAAAAATGTTGAAAGATCAGGAAAATACTCAGAGAATCATACGTATGAAAAGGGACAGAATTGTTCAATTGCTCTCACCAGATGCAGGGCCTGCCTGTGACTGCCAGCTTCGGTTGGTCACCAGTCCTGACATATTGACAGTCAGGCCCAAATAACACATCTAATTCTGGAAATTCTCCTTTATTTCTTGATTTTGGTGACTTCAACCCTTCACAAAAGAGTTCTTTTACATCAGAAAGTAGTTGAAGCCTTTTTCAAAACAGCTTTGGAGATCATTAACATTCCTGTGGCTTCATATCCAACTGTAGCTGCATCTTC
Source organism: Eidolon dupreanum (assembly GCA_028627145.1). NCBI lineage: Eukaryota > Metazoa > Chordata > Mammalia > Chiroptera > Pteropodidae > Eidolon > Eidolon dupreanum. The sequence continues at coordinate 6,056,475 of CM053516.1, read as the reverse complement.
AGGAATGATGTCTACCAAATCCCGCAATTTACAATCCTTTAAAAACTAAGCTTCCCAATAGCTTTCCAACTAATATTCACTTTTGTCAATACTCAAGGAGGCATTTTTTGGTCTCTTTCTAACACCTGTACGTTGACATCCAGTGAATCAATCATTTTGGTGCGAAGAGGTGACTTTTCCCATCTCACCTCAGAACAACACAGGTCCCAGGTTATAATTCACTTTAATAAGGATCAGCTACATAATTTTTGGAGCCCAGTGCTAAATAAAAGGAAGTGCTTCACGTTCAAAAATTATTAAGAATTTCAAGATGGCAACATCAGAGCCTTAAACCAAGCATCGGGACCCTCTGAGCAGTGAGCCCTGTGTGACTGCAGAAGCCACATGCCAGAAAGACAGCCCAGGATCTGCGGTCCCAGCTCCTTGACTTCTACTGAGTTCTTTTCCATAAATAGTCTCTATTCCAAATTTCGATAAGTAATCATATATACTTTTAAAGTGATAGATATATTAACTCGGTCTACAAATAAAGATTAAGTTGGTAAAAAACATGATTCCAGTATAATTTCCTTAGTGTTTTGAGGGCACCCCTGAAACATACCTCACAGTAGGGTGACCCTCAGAACTGATAGTATGGAGAACTAAAATGAGCACTGCGATTTCTCAAACTTATTTTGAGCTTCGATACTTTAAAAAATGACTGGGTGCTGAATGCCTTCAGGAAAATTAATTTTTTCTTGTCATTATACTAGCGGATCTCTCTCTCTAGGAATCGCTACAGAAAGAACATGCCATTTTCTTATATTCCAGGTTGGCCACATAGATATTATTTTCTGTCAGACTATACCTGACACCTGCAATGAGGATTATGAGTCTTGATCTAGCTTTGTCCTTCTCTTCTGTTATGTCTCACTGTATATTTTTCATATGCGAAGATGCATCTGGATCATTTGAATGGTTTATCCCAAACTAGAGTTTCTCGGTATGTGACTGAATGCTATTACATAATTAATATATTTAGTCTAAAGCAAAACAGAACATTCAAGGATAAAAAATGAAAAAAATTACCTGTATTTTTCAACTCTGAATTATAAAGTTTTAATGTTGGAGTATGTTTCTATTTTTCTTTTGTTTTTCTCTTAACAATATATCAGAAACTCCTTTCTAGGTTAACAGATATGGTCTTATATTCTTTTTAATATTTGCGTTGCGGTCTGTTATGCTGTTGCTGGGGAGTTCACATAGCCCACTCTGCTCGCTGGAAGTAATGGCCCTACTCAACTGTCTTTTCAGGCTTCTGATTCTCCGTCTTTCTCACCAAAGTGCTATTATGTCATCTTTCAGCTCCAGCATTACCTTGCAACCATCATTTAGTTTATAAGACAGCTGTAGCATTGTTTTTTTAACTTAATTTTCTTTTTCAGCTATAATGCCATTTCTTTCTCTTGGCTCTTGGGCATTTGGTTGACAAGTCTTTATTAAATTTCTACTTATAAGACACTGTTCTCTATCCTTGGTATATATCAGTGGGGAAAAATGCAAGACAGACCAACAAAACCCTTTCTTACTTTATAGTTGGGAAATAGAAGTAAACACATAAATAATTTTAGATAGTGAAAACTATTGTTAAGAAATTCAGTCAGATAATTAAGAGTATTTTATCATAAATAGGCAGGAAATGCCTTTCTGAAAAAGTGATATTGAGAAGAAGCAGCCATGCACACATATGTAGAAACCACCCAGCAGAGGGAAGAGCAAGTGCAAAGGCCCAGTGAGCACGATGAGTCATCAGCTGGCAGGTGTAGGGAGAAAGCAGTGTGACATTTTAACAGTAAGTGAAAAAAATCGTATGAAAGAAGCTCATGCTATGAATCAAGATAGGGATGTGGATGTGGATGACCGGGTGAAGTCAGGTAGAAAATATTGACCTTTGGGGCCAAGGCTGAGAAACTGAGAAGCTAGGATATGGGGCAAAAAAGGTTTTTTGTTGGTTTGTTTGGCTTGTTTTATGTGATCATTTGTAATGCAAATAATTTATTTTCTGACCTCGTAATTGCAGGGGAAGTTTTTGGGAAAACGAGTGTTAGTAATGTGTGTTTGTTACTGTCGGGTTGGCTGCATTTAGGAAATACAAAGGTGAAGCGATGGAGACAGGAATTCAGATATCGGTCAGTTTGTAAGCAGGAATGAAAGAGCTTAGAGAGAGTCAAAAAACATGGGGAACTGTAAGATTGGAAAAAGAAATTGCTTCTTAACCCTGACAAGTAAAAGATAATATTGAGAAATTCCTTGAACAACAAAGGTTGATTAAAACTCGGTCATGCAGCAAGAAATGCAATCAAGGGTTTGGCTGTCACATCCATTGTTAAAGCCTCTTGATGGATTAAGGTGATAGGCTGTATATCCATCTGACTGGACAAAATGGCTCAAGAAAAGAAGTCTAAGGCGTGACTTTCCCACTAATCCTGGGAAGCTCCAGGTACCTATAGTTAAGTCAAGAGCGAGGCACATTTAAAAATTAACTCTGAATGTAGCTCAGGGCACATGGGACTGGCTGGAATCAAAAAGGTTTGAGGCTAGCTTTGGAGGAGTTATGCCACCAGAGGAACCATGAGTCTGGGCTAAAAACTCCTGTAATGATTTGAAACTTAACTCTTGGGTCTCCAACTTCCTACAGGTAAGAGGCAGGTTGGAAAAACCCATCAGCTCCTCAGGACATCAGAGCCCTCAGTATCCACTTCAGATGTGCCAGGATAACGGCGGAGAGGGGACATCTTCGGAGGAAGAGGTAAGAATCAAAGGGGCCAAAGATCAGTGCTTCCTGGGCGTGGAATCAGGGCAGGTCAGGGTACCTTTCCCACAACCAGTGTTGGATCTTCTCACAGCTTTTGTCCTGGGATTTCAGAACCGCTGCACCCCAGTCACATCTGTGCATGTTCCTTCCTTCCCATTCGTGAAGGGGGGTGGGTTACTTTGCTTGCCCTGTTTTCGTTCAATCACTGTACGTTTTGAAGGTGGGGCAAAGAGTTTTCCAATATATCTCTGAGTCTAAAGAGGGCCATATGTTCGATCAGCTCATGACTTCAACGTTTGGGTCCTGACTTCATGGGACTTTGGAGTGCTCTCCTCTTGGGAGAGGGTGTCTTTGCCTTGGAAGTGAAAATGAGCCATGTAGATGAGCAGAGAGTGGATTGTCTGGTATATTTGTGTGTCTGCATTCCAGGCTTGAAGTAAGATTGCATTTCCTATGTCAGTGTGACTGGGTGCAGTTCTATAACCAATGGCTCATGAGCTGGGGGAAGAAGTGACATATATGTCATTCTAGGGCTGAACATTTAATTGATGGCACAACAAAGTTCAGAGCTCCCTGTATCCTCCAGACTCAGACGTAAATATAGTGTGCCTTCAGTCTCAGTAGCAACTGGAAGCTTCTAAAAGGAGAGGTCATAAACAAACTAACATATTCTAAAGTGGGCGTAATGGAATTACAGAGTTAGACATAGGAAAAGAGATTGGGAACAAGAAGAAAACCACAGAAAATTAAAAAAAAAAAAGAATTCACTTGGGAGTGAGGCAGGCAGTATTTAGGCAATATTCTCAGATGCTGGGACTGGTCATAATGAGGTGGCTCTATGGGTGTGGGACCTAAGGTGACTGTGATGAACTGAGTCCCACATTGTGCTCTTGATAGACATGGAACAAAAGCTAAAACTATGCCGTTTTAGGTCTCAGTCACCGATTTGGGATTTACTTGCTACCACAATATAACCTTATCATTCTGAGTGACAGAAAAAGGAAGTCTCCATCACTTTCCCTAACACGTCTTATAGAGAAAGATATCAGTAGATAGAATCCTTCAAAATTCGATATTTAAAATGGAATTTTGATACTTAAATGTGAATTTGTTTTTATGAGCAATTATTGTTATCATCCTGTTAAAAGTTCTACCATGCAATAGCTCTTAAATATTATTTTATTTAAATGAAGAGGAAGTTGATGGTGCTAGAATTTACATAGAAACTGTATGTTGATGTGATTTGATTTATAATATTAAGAAAGATTAGCTTAAATATTCCATTTTAACTACAATGTAAGTGGAAGTGTTGAAAATTAAAATTATATGTTTCGAATGAATTTATCTATGAATTAAGTCTACTACTTATAGGAAATGTTTCAGCAATTTATCCAAAATTGCATGAATATTCATTATAAATTTACTTTTACTAAAATCTTTAATTGTGTCAACACTTTTACGATGATATGATTGTGAGGAGGAACCAACATAGCATCATTTTATTTGTCTTCAGAGAAAACCCATGTTTGTCTTGTCAAGAAGTTTCATAAACTACATAAAGAAAAGATCATGGTGCTCAAGTTAGAATAAAGCATTTTTGCCAAGAAGAGCATCTTCCTTGGTTAAACCTTTACGAAGATTATGTTTTAGTGATTTGATCTTTTAATAAGTGTAGAGTATCTTTAAACTATAACTTTTATTTATATTGCAACTTAGAAGCAATGTGGTGCTCTAAATAAGGGACATTGGCTCTGCCACATACTGAGAATGACTCTTCTCACATTGTCTGACCTCTCTGAGCCTCAGCTTCCTCACCTATAACATTGAGATGCACATATTTCTTTCCTTTTACGATTGCCATGTGAATTAAAATTGTAGTAGCTGGCAAAAAACAAATTCTCAAAATACGTGAGCCAAGCACTAGGGCTAACTCTTTGCACAGATATAGAAAAAATACTTTGAAATATGACCTAATGAGCTTTCCTTTTTCATTAAGTTTTTTTTTTTTTTTTTTTTTTTATGGGGGCGTGGTGGTGGCAGGGTGTTAGAGAGGTAAGGGAATGTTTTAGTGATTTGGTCATTTAACAGTTAAGGCTAAGCCAAGAAGAAAGATGAAAGGGAGAGAAGAAAATTCCTAGAACGGCCATCTTGATCTTCTTCCTACCTGGAAGGTTCTTCATTATCTTTATGTGGGTAGCTCCCTTTTATGATCATAATCCTAGATTAATGTCACCAAATAGGAAATCATTCCTGATTTCTCAATACAGTTAATTACTCTATATGTGTTTACCATTCAGTTGCTCTCTATATATTTACCTTGGTTTAAATATGTGTGTAGCACTCAATAATCTGTGATAGCTTCTTTATTTATATTATTTAAAAATTGTATATTGTTTGTCTATCTCCATCCTCTAGAATGTAAGCTATGTTAGAGCATGGATATCGTCTATCTCATTTATCACTCAGTCCTTAGAGTCTAGAATAGTACCAGCTGATCCTAGATGCTCAGTATATTTATAATAAATTAGAGATGACGACTTATAGGATTGGCTGTGTCCAATCAGAGAATAGGGAAAACTTCAGGAAAGCTCACAGGGAAAAGAAAATTAAGTGTTGGACTGAAGTATGTTTTAGACAGTGTGAAGATAAGAGCAACGTGGACACCAGTAAGAAGAAGGAGAGCAAGAAAGAGAAGTTTTGGGACACAGTTCTCTCATTCCCATTTTGGGATCTCAACTGAGGAACGGGATAGCTGGAAGGATCCAAACAGGGTAGGGGAAATCTAAAATTAATAGCTTGTGAGCAATTTTTTTATCTTTCCTTTCTTTCCTTCCATCTGTCTGTCTATGCATCCATCTTTTTCTTTTTTCTTTTCTTTCTTTTTTTTTTTTTTTTTTTTGCAAGTCTCAGAAAATGTTCATGTTCGACATGGTGCTGAGCTCCAACAGCATGGGTTTAGAAGGGTAGCAATTGCTCAGGAAGGCGACTGGGCCCAAGGATGACCTTACAGAATCCTGTACCCCCTTAGATGGCATGGAGAAACCATCTGAGAATTTCTCACAGAATACTCAGAAATACGGAGGCCATGGAATGGAAAAGTCTGGAGTCGGGACGAGGGAGCTGCGTATAAGAGCTTTCAGAACCAGGGACAGTGAGAAGGCTTGCGAGTATCATAGGAAAGTGTCAGGATTACAACAAAACATCCAACCTTGACCAAGAATAACTGAGCAGATACTAGTAGAGGCTACTCAGGGAGCAGGTGGATGTCTGCATACTAACATTCCTGAGGGTAAAAGCTGATGTTAGTACTTTGCTTAACTCTCTGTGCTCTAGTTTCTGTCTCTAATAATATACTTTTTTCCCTTTACCAATTAAACATTTCATAAGAAGAATTTAGAGTCTCATATAATAGTTTTTGTTGTTTTCATTGGGACGATTGGTCCAGTATATAGTTGCCATGGTGATGGGAATGTAAAAGAAGACGGCTTTTTCATGATGTTTGACTGTGAAGGAAGACTGTGTCATACTTGCTGAAGGGGAAATTGTGTGGGCGAATGTCAGAACACAATGAAGAAGCACATTTATTAGTAGACAGAGAAGAACTGGACAACACAGTCAAATTCTTAAAGAATAAACATGCTTCTCCATCCAATGGCATTGTTTATGGACAAAGACTTTTAGGGTTTTGGGGAAAATAAGTTTCCTTGCCAATTTTAGTAATGCATGGAAAGAAAATGAAATGAGCAGCCCAGTGACACAAAGCGTGTTAACAGTGGCATTTACAGTAGGAGAGGGAGGCCGTTCAAATTGTAGCCTCTGACATTATCCAACATTGATTTAGAGAGTTTTTACAAAAGTTCTGCTATACAGGTTGACAGGAATGCTCTCAGAGGTCAAGATTCACTCAGCACAGTGATATATCATAAGGGCCAGAAAACGGCAGACTGTTGAACTTTGAAGAAATAAAAATATGAAAGAAGCTTAGAATAATTTTTGTGATTCTTACAGAAAGAATGTACCATTAATCAAGTAAGTCGAGATTGTTTTTCTTGTAATTATGCAAAAGTAGGTATTTCTAAAAGTAAATTTCTGGAAAAAAAGCCAATATATATTATGCTTAAAATACTATTCACAGTTTTAGAGTGGAGAATGAGGAAAGAACTTAAAATAATGAGAAATGAAGATAGGTTGCCAACATAACTCCATACAGTAACTAGGGCCAAAGCCTCTCCTCACAAAGACATATCATGTTGTGTATTATATTAGTTGACAATAAAAAATGGGTCAACAGTGAATTTCAGACATGTCTGAGTAGTTCACATATATATTTGTGTGTCAGAGAATCTGGACAGAGAATTAAAGGAAAGAATGCTTAAAATGGGAGAAAAACTTCAATGTACATTTTGACAAAGAAGAATGTATTTTTAAAAGTGGGAAACAGACAGTAAGAGATGAATATGCAAACATTGGGTTGAGAACTTTTTACTAAAAACCCTGATAAGATATTACACATTCACTGTTCCTAATTTTATTTTGCAATAGTTGAAGAACAGTTTTCAGAGAAAGCATTGATAATTTAGGTAACAAATCCTCTTTGATTAGCCTATAGTTTTAAAAAGGCGGGGTGGTAAATGTGAGGGTATGAGGCATACCCCAGTTTTGGAAAGAATCCTGCTGTTCTTTTAGTGAAAATCATTCCCATCCTTGATATCTGATCACCCTTAACATGCAATCCAATTCTTTGTCCCATGCCCTGCTCACTCTAGCCTGCCTTCAACAAGGATCTTGTCAAATCAGTTTAGCAAGAATCCCCCTGCTCTTATTGACTCTTCTTGATAATCTTCCATTCACTGACCCGCCCCCCTTATTATGCCCACTAGCTATAAATTCCTACTTGTCCTCTACTGCAATAGTATTGACACCCACTGCTGTAGACCTGAATAACCTCTGCCCTATCCTTGTAGCAAATGTCAGAATAATTTTTTTCTTTTAACGTTATACACACCTCTTTTATCATCTAATATCTTTTTACTAAGTTAAAGAAGACAAATGCTGAGCTAAGTTGATCAGTTGATGAATAGGCAGCATTCAAGTCGTATTTTCCATGTTGGAAAACTACGGGGAGGGGTGTGTTTGACTGAAGAGAGATATTCCATAATATACAGAGATGAGCTCTGTAAAAGATGTTTCAGATTGGAGGATAAGGGTCAAAATCCTGGGAGAGAACACCTAGAAGTAACATTAGACAAATGTATGCATTCTGCTGAAATAAATGAAGATGGAGCCAGTGGCTGTGGGTGGCAACAAGGAAGCATGGTGACACTCTGGGCCTCTTGTGGAATGCTTTCTCTACAAATAGTTAAATTCAAGAGTGAAGGGCTAACCTAGCAGCATTTCACTCATAAAGAATAAAGTTGTGCCATCAATATTTTAAAGGCATAGATATAACCTTCCTAGTTGGATTCAGTGTCTGAATTTGAGTTTATCATTTATCACGTGGTATGATTGTATCTCCCAAATGGATTCAGACACGATTCTCATTTAAAATAAATTTAATAAAGCATTTAAGAGTTTTCCTCAGTTAATCATATCATAACTTGCCCTTTGAAGCTGAGAATTACATAACATATTTTAAGTATCATATCTGTTTTCAGTTTTCTTGCTCATGAAAATTCAATCATCTAACTCAAATCCCTCTAGTGCACACGTCCTGTTGCTGAATAACTTTATGATATGTACTGTGATCCACCATATATTTAGATCACCAGCATAATATATTTCCATGACCTTTAATCTCTTAGAATGTTATGATGACAGTGAGTATTTGTGACTTCTGTTGTTCCATATAACTTCCAGGAGGCAGACACTCTGAGTACTGGATTGTTTATGAAAGGACAAAAATAAATTTACTTTTAAAAAGAAAACAACAATATCACAGAAGAAGGCTTCAACATAAACTTGAAATTCTTTAGCTTTATTTCCTAGGTGATTTGTGATTTACTGTCCCCTCTTTCCATCTCACCCTCTACCCTTTCCCTCCCCCACACATAGCTTCCCTAAACTGCTCTCAACAAACTGTGGCTCTTTGCTGCCTGTCTCTCTCTGTACTCAAGCTCTTGTAACTGCTGCCCTCTGCCTAAAACATGCCTCCCACTGCCTTCAAATGCGTATGAATGGTGCATGTATGGGATCGGTCCCAACAGAGATGAACTATGTGGGTTTCTTTCCTTTAATGAGAGTAGTCGTTGACCCGTCTCATAGAATAAGCAGCCACAAAAGATCACCTTAAAATTATGGATGGTGGCTTGTTTGGATAATTGTACCCTTTGTCATTAGAGAAGATAGCATCACTATTATGTGGGGGTGGGGGGCACCAATTGTTTTAGAAGGATGGATCAGTCAGACTCAAATAGGGTCATCGGTTTTGCAAAGAGCAGACACCCTGACTAACAATGACTTAACGTCACTGAGGCCTTCTTGTCTCTCATGTAACAACTGTATAGGATAAATGAACTGAAAGACATGATTGTGCTCAAGACAAAGGATGTTGTCTTTACTGAGGCCGACGCTTGCAAATCTTCTGTCCCTAGAGAATGTTGTAGGATGTTCTCACTGAGCAAAATCAGGATCACGGAGTGGAGGATTCAGTCCTCATCCCTTGCAATGGGCTAAATTGCCCCACCCCCTGAATTCATGCAGAGTCCTCATCCAGGCACTTGAGAATGTGTCTGTATGTGGAGACAGGGCCTTTAGTGGTAATTAGGTTAAATCAGGATTTATGGGTGGGCCCTAATCCAAGTTGACTGATCTCTTTATAAGAAAAGATTAGGACACAGGTTTGTGTAAAATACCAAGTAATGTCAGGAGAGAGACAGGAGGTCATCCACTAGCTAAGCAGAGGAGCCTCAGAGGACACCAGCCCTACTGACACCTTGATCTTGGACTTCCAGCCTCCAGAACTGTGAGACAAAAAGTTTGTTTTGGTACAGCCATGCTATGCTGTCTGTGGCACTTGTCATTGCAGTCCTTGCAGACCGATGCACTTCTGTACCGCAGGCCTAACACGCTAGAGCATCACAGAGCCTTTAGTTTCCTTTTTCGTGTATCCAGCTCACCTCCATAGAAGCGACCTGGACTGTACCGACTTCTCTCCAGAGACTTGAAACCCTACGAGACATCCAAAGCCCAGCTTGCAGGGAGTGCCTGCCATTGGACTGTGGGACTTGTCACAATAACCGGCTCGTGCAGGCTGAGCTCACACACTCCCAGGATGGGCTGGAGCTGCACTGCTTCATTTGGTCAGGCTGATCGGGAAGACGGTTTATAAGGCCCCAGCTGACACCTTGATGCAAATTCCAGAGGCCAGGAGTCGCACGCTCCTCCCCAGCGTTGTCCCCAAGGCCTGGCATTATGCAGGCCGACACACACTACGCTTTAAATAAACATTTTGCAGGTTATAATCTAAATATGGAACAGACTATTATAGTCTTTCTTCTACATCGACTCTAATGCTTACACTTATAATTTTGCATAAAATCCAGTCTGGACTGGTTATTATGGTTATCATCTATAGAAATGTTTAAACCATTTAGAAGATAGAAGAAATTACAGTGCTTTGAGCTGATAAAAAAAAAAAAAAATTATTTGCTTTTGTTGGAAAAGAACTATACCTGACAGTGAAGTAAGAAGAAACAGGGAAGGATTTTAGAAAGCATAAAGAAATTTGCTCCTCAGTGGAGGGCCTCTGGCTCCTGGTAGGTGCCAAAGACCTTTCAAGGGACCTTTCTCAGGCCTTTCCACTGCAGAGCCTCAGACTGGCTTCTCAGATCCTGCTGAACTCTTGTTCCTCATTCTTGTCTTATTGTAGAATATACAGTCCTAAGTCTCATGCTGTGTCCCTGTCCTATTAAAATGGCCTCCAGAGATAAGGCACGATCTTCCCTTTTCCCTATAGTTCTATAAATAAGCCAAAGATGACCTCTGGGTGTCGGTCCCCTTGTTTTTTTATTTCTGGCAGACCCAGCCTGCCAGTGCCAAACTTGAAATTTTATGCATCTAATTATTTAAAAATATCCCAAGTAAGCAGATTTTTCAGCCTTGTCGAGCCTGCCCTTTTTATATACCCTGAAGAAAACCTCATACCCCTCTGCCATCTGCTAGCAATAGACAAGCTATTCCCAGATCATGAAGGCCCCAAGCAGCTGCTGCTGTGCTTCTGGGAACACCTGACCCAGAGACTGACCATCATATTGCTAAGTGACCTCACCTAGACTTGCCAGCCACCTCTCTGACTCCCTTTCCTGAGGGAGACTCCCCGCCCACCTACCCTTCTGGGTGATGGCCCCTCACTGTCCCCTGCTTGGAGAGACAGTGTCTCTCATGCATCCCTGTCTAAACATCGTCCAATGAACTCTGTTGTGTGATAACCGCCTCTCCTGGTCTTTTCCCCTTGATCTGCCCCCAAATCCCTTAAAATCCCTGCACCTATTCCATTTAACTTTTTAATTTAATTTAATTTAATTTATTTAATTTAATTTATTTTTTAGTAATTTTATTTAAGGCATTTGTTGCAATTAGGCAATATTTGGTAAGTACCGTTCATACAATGTTGGGAAGCTGTGAGCGTTGGTGTCAAATTAGGTAACTATGAACAACCTTTTACCAAATGAGCTCTCCATGTTTCCAGGGCCCTCGTCTTCCCCTCTCTGGATAATCAGGCCAGGTTGGGATTTCTCAGGTACGGTCGGAGCCCATGGCCACAGGTGCCTGGTTCCACGTGGCTTCGTCTGACCGAGACTCGCATATTCTGCAACCAAATGAGCGAGGTCCCGAGACAATCATGATGGCTAAGGCTTGGGTGGAATTATCCCTCGATCAAACGAAACCAAAATTCTTCATTAACAAGACATTTTTTGATGGACATTAGTGGGAGCTAAAAGGAAGGATGACAGGAGCGAGAGCCAAATGTCACAGATGGCATCCTGTTAACAAATGCACCTGGCTAAAGAGATTGTTTTTAAATTTTGAAAGCTTAAAATGTCTGTACACATGAAAGTTCACAGTTTCTAGTATTTTGTAACTCTTCTAGTCTCAATCCCTAACAAGTTTTTAAGGTAATCACCAGAGATTACACTTCTATTCTTACTGCCATTCTAGAGTCTTTCTCTTTCACAGTTCTCACTCAAAGCTCGTCTTTTGTGAAATACATCCCAACCCGTTTTCTCATGAGTCTCCTTTTACGCACAGTGGGTCTGCAGGACTCAGGGCTTCTTTTACAGGGACATTTACATTGAGCAGCATACACTTCTCCAGGCCCAGCTCACACACAACCAGTTTACGTCTTTCCTCATAAGAAGATAACATTGATTAGAAATGGCATTTATTGTGGTAAAATTTATGATGCACTGCAGAAAATCACTCAAACATAAATGTGTCTATTAAAAAAAAAGTAGTATTGTTCTTCAAAATGGAGCAGTTGCCTATGGAATTTCTTCTCTGACTACAATTAGGGAAAAACTTCACAAGGAGTGTATGAATGGAATCTCAACAGTTCTCGGCAAGGGCTAGAAGGAACTAGTTGAAGAAAGGAATCAAAACCATTGATGAATAAATGTAAAATGGTGTTTAGAAAAAATATGAGTAGCTCAGGTCCCCTGGAGCGATGGCCTTGCATGGTGTGGCTGGAGACAGGTCTGGAGGTGTGGCTTAGGCAGCCAAGGGTGGGGGGTTAATGACCCGAATCTTACGATTGTCAAGTACACAGAAGTACAAATGGCAGATACTGCTTGCAAAAAACTGGGCCATTTAAAAAAGAATTTTATGCATTTCAGCCATTTATATGTGTTCAGAAGTTATATTTTTCACACCGTTTATTTTAAAAAAACTTTTCTAGTGCCCAGCATAGCACACAGCTTAATGAATATTTACTGCAGGACTGAAATGTCTCCCACAGCACTTCGAAACTTAAGGTCCTTGGGTAATAGCTTCCCCGTCACTTTGCACCCTCTGTTTTGCTAAGTATCCCCTATGTAGAGTATATGCTTATTTATTTACAAATGGAGACGTAACCTGCTTCTCCTGGTGACTCTAAACGGTGGAACTCTGATCAATGGGTGGATCTGCAAAGAGGCCCATTTCGCACAAAATTTTTGATGAACGAAATGGGCCACAAAACAATTACGAGCAGTAATACAGTACTGAGTTGCTCGTGATTAGTTTTCACAGACAGACCAGAAGATCCTTGCTCAGAAATATCAGGAAGTTTATATAGATGGTTCTGGGGTTTTCCAAATATGATTTCTCTGGAGTCTTTCGACTGTTCTATACACAGAATGCTTAGAAAAAGAACTTAATTTTATCGGTCTCTGTTTTGCAGTCTCCCCCATGATACCATGCTAAACTCAGAATCTGTTCTCTGAGCCTGAGGAGGAAATCATTCCTTGAGATGATTGTTAATTGCCAGAGACAAGAAGTAATCACCAAATTTCTAAACATATGCATTATTCTTCATTGTAATTTTGGAGATTAAAAAGTCCTGTCAAACATTTATTTCCCATACTGTGCACTTTCTTCCTCAAGAGCTATCTTTCTCTTTATGGAAATAAGAACATCCACTTCTTTGTGTGAATTTATCGGTGGTGAGAAAAATACAATGGGAAGTTATTTCATTACGTTTAAGTGACCCCTGCTCTGTTTGCAGAGCTGCTGTCTCGTGATCTGGAACGAAGAAGACTCTTTAAGAAGCGAGAGGCCTGTGACAGTGGCTGAAACGCAGTTGGGAGAAGCAGGGGCCGAACCAGAGACAAGAATGCACCCACTGCTGCTCAACACCTGCCCTGCGGGTGAGTCTCACTGCTCATGGGTTAGGCTTTGCCAAGAAGTCTGGCTCTAGCATAGACCTCATGGGCTCCTTCTCCGCCACAGAAGAGACTACAAACTAAACAGGCTTGTCACCCAGAAACAGACATGGAAGGGTAGGGTCAGAAGGGGTGAGAGCCAAACTTTGTGCCTGCCTGGAAGACTGTAGACTCTGAATGGCTCAAGCAAAGAATACTAAAGTACTCGTGCAAGCAGTAGACATCCTTCCAACATCTGCAACTGTTGTGAAAGGAATGCACGATAAGGACGTGATTCTGCACTCCTCTTTATTAGGCTCATTTCCTGAATGCCAGTTATTTAAGCGGTGTGAAGTTTCACGAGCTCGGAATTACATGCCTTTTATACGCGTTGGTCAGTTTATCTTTAGGAAACTGATGTTTCCCCAAGGTCGTAGCAAATATATGCCGGGCCGTTTGCAAGAGCGTGTCACTGACACCAAAACCTAACACCAGTCAGCACCACCCCATCGCAGTGTGTTCCTGATGGTCTGAATCTGCACGCTGCCCACACTAATGGCAATAGTAATATGCCATTTTCTTATATAACAACAATAAAATGCTACTTAGTGCAACAGTGTACAAGCCTGCTTAGCTGTAGTTTCTTCTGTAATATCCCCCGAAACACTGCATATTTCCAAGCCTAAGTTCTGGTCGATTGCACATATTAATGGAAAATACTTATACATAACTCTGCCAGATAAACCATTATTTCCAATTCCCTTTGAATCGTTTAAACAAAATAGAATGGATCTTTCTCGATTGTTTAATTATTGAGTATAATTATTTAAAAGTTTGCAAGATGACTTCTTGTGTTCGTTTAAGAATAGATCATTAATCAAAAAATTAGATCGTTAACATTGGGTATATTTTAAGATTATAATAAATAGATGACTGGACTAAAAAAAAACCCACAGATTTGGTTATAAGCATATTATTTTGAAAACCCCATGCAAAAATTTACTAGCCATGTGCAGCACCTAGAAGACTGTCTGATACTTAATAGGAATTCAATAAATAGTTGTTGAATGAAGAAATGAACTTGAATTTAATCAAAAGCTTAAGCCTGTGTTTAACAGAAGTCAGACTTTTTAATATGAAACAAAGAAGTTGAGCTAGAGAAGTATTTGTACACTGGTTTTGCTTTTGATTTAAGTATAGAGTGGTAGAATACGTCGTGCGTGGATTTTCTGCATTATCTTTGCTAGTCATGTGACGTGTGTTCAAAGGGCATAGGAGAAACAGCCTAACTGGGCTGCTCCTGGCCCCCATGATACTGTCCTGCCAACAAGGAAGTACCTGGAGGAGGCACCCACTCATGAGGTACCCCCCAAACATCGCAGAACAGCATAATGCGATATACTAAACCATTTAACGAATTAAAATCCCTAGATAAAAAATACAACACCAAATGTTTCTCTTGTTGAAGAGAGTATCAAGAACGTTTCTAAAACAGAGGAGGCAAACTGGCCGTCTACAGGCAGGCGTGCGGACTGGTTTTGTCTGCAGGATGTTATAAAAGCGTGCGTCGATATTCACATGTTAAGGATTTTAGATGAAAAACATCTGTATTGCTTCTCTTGGAAACTAATTTCAGAAAACCTGGCATCATTGGGTCAACCTTTATTTGGGGATGCTGAAAAGCTGCCACTTTTAAATGTAGGTATGCCTTCACACCAAATGAGACTTCTGAACGTTTCTGTTACGTTCCTTGCAAGCATCTGAGTTTGTCACTCTAGCGATTACCTCCACAAAGTGTCTCTGTATTCTTGTTCCTTTGACCTTTCTGTTGCAAATGAAACAGATGCTATTTCAGGACAACTAGAGTAATGAACTTTTTAGGCAGGTAGGTTCTTAGAAGCAGAGTGGACATCACACACCTGTGTTTTCTAAATATGTACAAGGAGGAAGCAGTGGCCTGACCTAGAACCAGCATTAATTAACATCTTTAGTTTTAGTAGTTTATCATTTAATTAACTTATGGAAAATTTACTATCAAAAGGAAAATAATATTTCTCTATACTGGATTTTGAGGCATGATTCTTTATTCTGGTTATATTAGCTTCCTCCTCAAACTCATTCAGACCTCGCCAGCATTCCAGATTTTATCATCCCTTTATTCTATCTATTATTTATATATGTCTATTCCAGTATTTTTTAAAATCTTTATTTCTTTTCAGTTTAGTTTTAGAACCCTTTATTGAAATAGAATCATTTGTAAAAACCAATTTGTAACATAAATGTGATGTGAATGGACTATGGATTTTGCCTTTTGCCAACCCATCATCATTCCCTAGTATATATAACAACTAGATGGGTTTTTTTGGGGGGGGCGGGAGCTTATCTTATTCCAGTAATGTACACGAATGGAGAAAGAGAAACCTAGAATACGGTTCTTTATGAGAGGGAGGTGTGCTGAAATTCAGGTTATTACTACTCCATACCTCAAAGAAACACTAGTGATAAAGTAATATACTTTTTTACCTATGTCAGTGATAATTTACAGTGTGGGGAATTCATTCAGAGAAAGTCCTTCAAGTTCAGTGAGCTGATGTGAAAGTTTCTCTGTTTCTCATCCTCACCCCAGTTATTACCATTGAAAGTAACGAGTGCATGAGGACGTCCTAGTGGCTTTCACTTTTTTAACAAATGTAGTCAATCAACCTTACAATCGCCGTCCTGGTTGTTGAGCTATAAAATTAAGACCATTTACTCTTGAGGAGCTCATAACCCATGGGCTCTATAGACAACTGAACTGCGAGGTTAATATTTCGTCCTGTCGGTAGTGGAATAGATATTAAGGAAACATACAGAAAGTGCGTGTACTTGCCCTCAAGGAATGCAAAGAAATCTTGTTCAAACTGAGTCTATTGAGGATGCGTTCATCATGACTTGGAGTATTTAAGAGGGGGTCAAATGTTGCATATGCTGAAGGGTACTTCATGCATTTGGTAACAACAATTTCAAGTAAGTATATTATGATATTTGAAATTCATCATTTCGAGGCTGCTACTTCTGAGGAAGTCTCTAGCTTATGTGTCTAGGAAGGAAGCCACATGTTTGTCTTCTCTGTGTCCTGGGAGCTGAGGCGTATGAGCATGAACTAAGGGTGGTGACTAGAAGTGTCTCCTGAAGTTTTGAATCTGAAGAAATGGACTCAAATGAATAGAGTGAAGAATAGCTTTTGGAAATGACAGGAGAGAGAGCAATGTCCACTTCCATGAGTGGCAGAGCCAGCAGTGATGGAGGAAAAATTCTAGGGCCAGCGTCAACAGTGCCAGTGATAGCAGCTCCAGGTGCCCATGTGTATGGTGATGGCGGCAGGCAGTGGTGCCAGCCACGGACTGATACGTTTTGGTGTGATTTCTGTCTCTGGTTTTGATCCATATGCTGGTTTCCAAGTGTTTGGGGGGAAATTCTAAAGGTTTCAAACATTACATGCACACTTTTGAAGAAAGGGTGAATTCATCGGTGGTAATATTTTGTTTCATTTTTAAGAATAAACTTGTTGGACAAGGCAGTTACCCTCAGGTGATAACTACACACCTGGGTAACTTGTTTCCCTTGGAAAGCTCAGATTTTTTGCTCTTTTAGACATTAGTTCTAGACAATCTTTCACATTCTAATGAATACTGGAGGAATAAGCTCTGTGGCTGTATTTTTAAACTAATAAAGCTACAGTTGCTTGACTGGGAGCTTATTATTTTGCCAGATTTTCTGCCGGGCTCTTTTTATATCGATTGCCTACTTTAAATGATTGCTACCTAGTCCAGGTACTTATTTTTCAAATGAGTCAGGTTTAGTCACTCAAACTCTGTTCCTTCATCCTTTCTACTAGTTGTCCCATTCTTCTCTGTCCCTTGCTTCTATCATTGGGAATTTAAATATAAATTGTGAGCGAGAATGAAAGCTACTCTTTTAAAATTTCACAAAATGAAATCAACCAAGTCCCTCATGTGTCTGGCACCTGAGCATGTGATTTTGAGTTTTGGGACAGTGTGACGCCACGCAGATGGAAGAGCCATGCGGGCAGGCCAGCACGGTGCTGACGTCCCTGGGTGAAAACACAGTATACATCTGCACTGGATTTCGAGCTTGCCTGAGATTACCAGCTGAACAAGTCACTTTAACTCTCTATTTGGAGAGACTTCTCTGAAAAACAATATAGATCAAGTAAATGATGTCCCATGTTCCTTCTCCCTCTGACATTTATAAGGCCATGGCCTCCTAAAGAAGGGCACCCAGCCCTAACCTATGTCCCATAGTCCAGTTGCATTGATCCAAGAGCCCACTTGGTGTATTTACGTGAGAACCACATAGGCATCTCAAGTTGGAGAATGATCTGAACTACACCGAACCTGTTTCCAACCTACGGCTCCTGAATCGAACCTTGATAGAACATCTTGTCTTCTACAAAATGCAAGAATAAGACATTTCCTGTGACTTCATCTCCCTTACTTGGGACATCAAGTTCATTACCAAACAAACCTTCTCAAATCAGTTCCAAAATTTCCCTCAAATCTACTCCATAGACTTTGCACTCTCACTTTTTCTGCCCCAATTCAGGGAACACTGCCCTCGCTGGCTCCCAGGTTCAGTGCCATGGCCTCTGGGTCCACCCCGCTTTTCCTCTGCCATGCCTGTCCGCCTGCTTCCACAGCATCCCGAAGAGTGCGTCTCTCCCCGACGTCGGTACAGTCTTTATCCATCTCTCAGTCAATACCCCGCACGCCTCCCAGGGCACAGCATACTGATTTATGTGATTTCTCTAAGGTTTTCGTCGGTCTCTCTATACCACTCAGCACGTTTTTTGTTTGTTTGTTCTATGCCTAAGACTTTTTATGCCATCTCTCGCTTCATCACCTGAGTGATTTCTACACATCCTTCAAGATTCAGCTTAGAAACAGCCTCTCCTAGGAAGACTTAACAGGTTTTGTTTAAACTCTTTCTCTGAATTCTCACAGAATCCTGTGAATGTCTCCACTGTTGTTCTTATCACAGCTGCATTTGTTTATTGACTAAACTGGCTTCATTCTTGGCTTTCAAAGTTCACACAGACCAAGGATTGCAACTTTCATTTCTGTCTTATTAACACATGGTGATCGCTCAATAAAAATACACTGTTTTACATGAAAAACTATGGATATTGCCAAGATCCTAAAGGAGGAAGGGGCGAGTTAATTAGTATCCAGAAATCTGAGTCTAAAACCTACTTATAAAAAGTCTACAGTATGGATGGGCTTCAACCCAACCCTCCCATTGATTATACCTATCAACTTTGCAGAACATAAAAACAATTACCTGAGGGCTTGAAAACATGAACAAAAGCAGGTGAATTTTGGAGGAAAATTTAAAAAGAAATTTTTTTTCTTTTTCTCAAAGTCATTTTCCAAAAGTAGGTCTCAGTCAGGACACCACACCCTGCCAGATGTAAAACACCGACGTAAGTTATTCCGTCCTTTGGGCTGAAGGAAACAGGAAATGCAGTCCCTACAGGTTGCTGAGTGAGGGGAGGATGCTAGAGGGAGAGAACCAGTCATGGAGGCCCCCTAACTCTGTGTGTGAACCCTCACGAGTTCCAGACTCACGTCTGATCTACACATGCTTGGCTTAGACTCAAGCCAGTGTAGCACAGGCTTAAAGAAGAAAGCTGAGAATGAAACTAACCCACACAAAAGGTAACACAAAACTCACAGTGTAAGACTCACAGGATTGACTGTCTCCTGAAACAAAAACCTCAGGATTTTGCAGAGATTTATGACAGAACCTAGAGTATACATAATATTACACTTGCACAAGGGGGAAATCAAAATTACTCCATATTAAAGGAACCAGGGAAATGTGATTTGTTCTCAAAAAGGCAATAAAAAGATGTCAGCTGCAAGAAATTCTAGACGTTGAAATTATCAGATAAAGAAAAGACTTTAAAGCAAATCTTGTAATTATGCATCATGAAATAAACAAAAAGTTATTTGCAGTAAATGAAAAGATAAAAAATATAAGACTATAAAAGGCTGTTTTCTCTTAAGTTTCAAATTTATTAGTGTATGTTTGTTCATTCTGTTGTTTTATTATGCTATTAATCTTGTGTTGTGTTTGGAATTATTTCTGTTTTGCATTCAGAATTTATTTGCATGTTCTCATTTAGTTTATCCTCTTTGCAGAGATTTGGCTAAATTATTGTTCTTCCCTAAAACACTGCTGTTGTTTGTTTAGTTGTGTTAATCTTATCTATTGATTTTTCTCTGGTTGCTATTGTTTGTGTTACTGACCTCTGCTCTCATAGTTATTATTTTCTTCCACTTGTGTCCCTTGGGTTTGCTCTCTTGATCTTTCACCAACTTTTAAAATGAGATATTTTGATATTTTTTTTTGGAATTTGTCTCATTTCTGTCTAAATGTATGTAAACTTATTTATTTTTCAGCAGTACTTTTTTAGCTGTTCCCTAAATTTTTGAGATGTAGTGTTTTCATTTCCATTTGGTTCTAAGTATTTTTAATTAATCTTTATAATTGTATTCATATAACAAATGACATACATTTACTAGCAGTCTATACACATATGCATAGAAATATGTTTCTATTTTAGCTTTACACACTTTATATATAATTTGAATATAGGCTCATTTAATGATTTCAATTTTTATCTTATTGTCATCAGCAAATATATCTTCTAAGTTGTCGATTTTGCCAAATTTGTTGAGATTTTCTTTTGGATGTTACATTGTTGAGAAACAACATTCAGTTGAGTTAGTTTTAAAGATCTTAATGACTGTTTTTAATGATTTACGAATGGGGCAGCATGCCTTTCTTTTCTTTTTCAATTTGTTAAGCTCATAAATATCCGTATCTTTTCCCTGAATATATTGCTCACATCTTATATTTTATTCTCTCCTTTCTTCACCCAGCTATGTTGACATTATTTGCAATCTAATTCTAATTGTAATAAATAAACATTTTGTTGATTTTTGCTTTACTTTATAAACAATCTACATGACAATAAACTACAGTAAACTATTAATTTACTTACACTTGTACTATATCTCATAGAATCTGCCTTGAGTTATCCATTTTCTTGCTGGAGTTGTTCATCTGAGAATAAATTTGCAGAGAGTCTTTTGTGGAATGGACGTCTCTAGAACTTCTATTTTCAAGACAATATAGGCAATATCCACATATGATTATTGAGGAAAAGTTCTAGAGGTTGAATCCTTAGAGAACATGCTCTTTCACCTTTCAATTTAAATAATTTGCTTAAGTATAAATACTAACACTTTGAGACTTTAAAGAGAGTATTTTTCCACCCAATATTGGACTGTTTGGTGACAATTTAATTCTGGTTGTTTGTAGAATATATAATTTTTCTTAGAAATCTTTTAAGAATTTTTCTTTTATACTTAATTATATAAAATTTGTATTTTAAAGTGACCTTGAGATAATGCTATTTGGGAGCTTTTTTCTTAGTCATTATTTTTTCAATACCTTTCCCCCCTCTCTACTTTTTCTGTATCCAGAAATTCAGCTATAAGGATATAGCTGAATTTGATAAGCCTGACATTGATAAGCCTGCTATTACACTCCACACATCTTAATTTTGCTTTTGCATTGCTAGTTACTTTTATCCGTTTTATTTTATTTTGAGGAATTTCTTAAGATGCTTTTCTGTTACATACATTCTGCTCTACCTCTAAGCTACTAACTTTTTAAAATTCAAACATCATCAGTTCCATAGATGTTTCTATTTGTTTCTGCTTATGATAACCATTATTTGCCTTTAATGCTTCTAGAGTGTTTTAGACCTATTTGTTATAATTTTCTTCTCTAAGGTATATTAATTCTATTTTGTGTAGTATTTGTTATCTTTTTTACACATTTTTGTTTCTCAGATTTTTAAATTTTTTCACATATATGCTCCGTTGTGGCTCTCATAGATAGTTGCAGAAAGGAGGGACACAAAATAGCTCCTATTCTTGGAATTTAAGGAGAATATGCTTCAGAGAAAAGAGACCTCTACCACCAATTGGACTTATCTGCCTCACCTTATAGGTGACCTTGACCTTCAGAACATTCTCCAGGCTTCATGCTTGCGCATTGCTCTTTTCCAGAAGCCTATAATTCTCAAATTATAATCTTTTAGCTCAGCTGGTCGGGTGATGAGGTGGGAAAAGATTTTTGTCTAGTCTTTCCAGAATGTTTTATTAGTTCTCATTCTAGAGAGCGTGGTCTCTGATTTCAGACAGATCTCTTCTCACTCCGGTAGCCATTTTGTGGACAATGACTCATCCAAGGGCAACATGGAAGTGAGAAAACAGCAGACATGCTTTCCCATGTCCCAAACTCTGCACAGGAACCCACTCTCTCCTCCGTTCCTAACTCTACTGACCCCCTTCCCTCCACCCTCACATTCACCTCAGGCCATTGCTTTTCTGTTGCTTACAGTTCTCCCATGTTCACATTCATTTCACATGTCCACAAGATGATCTGGTTTTCACAACCAAAAGAGAAAAGGTAGCCATACATGGACTCTTCTCAGGAATTATTACTCTTTTCAGGCAAGTCATAGAAACAGATCTTATACAGAATATGTTTATAAACTTTGAAAACTGCATTTTCATGAAGGCCAGACATTGCTTGATAAGGAATCTTAGCAATGGACTTATTAAGCATTATAACTGAGAAGAATGGGATTGTTTAATTTATTCACTGATATTTACGCTCATATAAATAAAACACTAAAGTTCTGCATTTATATATTTTTTAAAATTAATTTCTCCTTGTTTTATGTTCAGCTCTAAAAGGAATAGTCTATTTTAGGTAAAACCATCATTTTTTTTAGGTCCAAAGCAAACTGCGGGAGATGGTTTAGCAAACTTTTCAACCCAGTGGCTCGATGACAATACTGACAGCTTTTGCAATTAGTTTAGGCTCTTTGTTTCTTGAGGCGACTGTAAAACCTATTGCCGTGGATTCACTTCCCAATGAAATTGGTACACATCATAAAAGTCGTAGCTGAGTTAATTGGTGCCTTGGCTGACAGATGCAGAAAAGAGGCCAAGCCCTGAGCCATCCTGCTACTGCTGAAACCGCTGTGCTGTAACTGTGTTGGCTGAGACCATTGAGGAGGCCACACTGCCCCAAGGCTTAGCCAAGGCACAAATTGAGGACTTTGGTATCTAGGGATATCAGGCTGACACTTCTCATAAGCATCAAACACAGATTATGAAAAAGTAGAAAGATATACTCTACGTAAGGATATTTTATAAATACCAAGTGATGATATTATCTTGCTCAGAAACAAGTCGAGAAGAAACTTTCTGGTAACCAGGTGGAAAAAAGTTATAGAGAGTACAAAATCTATCCATTTCTAAGTTTCAAGATTCCTTTAAAACATTCACTAGAGCCTAATATTTTAAAGTCCATGAAATTTGGCTCTTTTTTTTTTTTTTTCTCATTTTGCCCTGAAGACCTTCCTATCTACGCAGTGAAAAGAAATTTTGAACTCATTTTCAAAAGTT
Source organism: Eidolon dupreanum (assembly GCA_028627145.1). Classification (NCBI taxonomy): domain Eukaryota; kingdom Metazoa; phylum Chordata; class Mammalia; order Chiroptera; family Pteropodidae; genus Eidolon; species Eidolon dupreanum. The sequence goes on along the minus strand of CM053516.1, from coordinate 6,033,292 downwards.
ACCTATTTTAAATATTCTTGTAAAACAAGGATTTCTGGTGTGTCTATTTAGAAAGCACTTTCAAGGGACAACAAATGCATTAGGAAAATGCTTCTTAAACCTGGATAGTACCCTTTAGAAGAGCATAGATAGAACCCATAAATAGTGACACACACTGCCACTCATTTCCAGTCACCTACAGGCGATAAAAGAAAATACTTCTTCATACATACTCAGAATATTAAACATTTAAAACTCAAAAATACCTTAGATTAAATAGATTATTCTAAGTAACTTGGAACCTTCAAATTTTTCAAACAACAGGTATTTCTGAGAGACGATATATTTCTCAATTCCTGGGCATCAGCCAATGAGTATATAGAAGCATTTAAAATAGTATTCTATTAACTATACAAGGAAGACAATAGTAAATCAATAGGCATAAAGGAATTCTAATGCTACGTCTAAGCTCCTGTGGAATAAATAACACATATATCTGTAGGTTTGTGGGGACACTAGAATTTTCTGCTTTCCTGGGAGAGTTCAATCTGTCAGAGTAGTAACTGGAGGTGGATTTACAGTGAAACTTAATGAAGCTTAAGCGTCAACATCCTTCACCCGTCAGTGCCTTTAGGCGGGACCCAAGGTGTGTTTGCACTGTCTTATGTGTGTTAAATTTTTCGGAAGAAAGGTATCCTTACTGCATTCGGTCAGCATCCTGTGTGTTTGCACTCCAGCTTCCCTGTCATGCCTCCCCTCGTGCTGGATAGTACTGGAGCATCTCATGTATCTGTGGGATCTGCCTAAAGGGGAGTCGATGTGGGGAGATATTTAAGTTCACTGTTACCTTTTTTCTGATCTACACACATATCTGCATTTATTCTTTATTTTTGATAATGTATTTTTTATTAAACAGGATCCCCAAATCACCCCATGCTTTGGATCCCCAAATCCTGGATCCAATCCCAATAGAAACCTTGATAGTAACACTGCGGACAGTGCTCTTTGTGGTTTTCATTGTGACCTGGTTTCATTTCCAGTCTTTACAAACTGTTTATCTTCTGCCACTAGTGAATTGTATTTCACCTGGGCGACACAGGTTTTTCTACACCGACTACTGACCCATTTAAATATTTTGCACTGGAAGTACAGGGTGCACTTTCTAAAAGAGAAAATCTTGTCATACGGATTACAAGTCTCAGGTTTTCGTCTGCCTCGCATAAAGTACAGAGTTCTTACTATAACCTGCGAGATGGCCGGTGTTTTCTCTCTCCTCCGCTCAACCCCTCCCCCACCTCCCACCGCAACCCCACAGTCTCTGCCCGGTTCACAGAGGGCTGCCCCCCTACAGTAATCGCTTCCTGCAGAAGCACGCCCTCAGGTTTGGCCCTGATGTGCAAACCGTAGAGTTTTCTGGAGTCTTTCTAATCCATTCAGAGAAGGGTTGGATGGACGACAGGCATGTGAATCCATGGGAATTTCCGCTTACAGTAACCTGGATTTGGAGGAGAAAATGGCCCGTTGACAGATTCTGTTGAAACGCTGACGTGAATAGTGATGCAGAGGTGGGTCTGATGTTTCCACTATGTGTTAAAAAAAAGTTAGGGCGAAATAGAAACTGCAGAGAAGGCTGAAACACAGGTGCCGAATGAAGCAGAGCTGAAGCACCATGTGACCCCAAAGAAACAGAGGGAAGCAGCCTGTGCAGGCTCGTCTGTGGCGGATGCCAGCCCATCATGGGGCCTGGCTGCCTTCCGCAATCTTGGATCCTTTAGACACCTCTGGATACTTCTCACACATCCCCACGTCTTGGTTGGACCTAAGCAGGTTTCTTTTACTCCTAATAAATGACTCCACACAACTGAAATAGACGGCGTTCCCATCACACACCAAGCTCTCCTGCCGTCGTGCCTCTGCACGTTGCTTCGGTCATCCCTCCGCCTGCATAGGCTCCCGCCTCCTCAGGCCTCCACTCCCGACCCCAATGGCCCTTCTGAATCACGTTCCCGAGCTGGTCATTCAGAACTTCTACCCTGGAAGCCTGGGCCGACCGCTCCGGCGTGAGTTAAATATCTACCACGCACACTCCCCGCTTTTTTTCTTGTTTGTTGTTTCAAATAGACAATGAGAAATTTGAGAGCACAGTAACATTTGTGACATCCACGTAGTGCTTGGCCCATAGCAGATAGATCATGATTAATATTTGTTAGGGAAGGAGAGGAAAGAGAGGGCGTAAAGGAAGGGAGAAAAGAAAAGAAAGAAGCTCCAAATAGGTTCTTTCTTATGCACTAACCGACTGCACTCTACACCATAAGACATAGCACATGGAAGGTAATACATAAATGTTAGTTGACTTAATTTGCATCATTTGCCTATTCTTGATGAATATGGTATCTCGGCATAACAATCACTTAACTTTTATTCATTAATTCAGAGAGACAGCTATTTAATTTATAACAGCCTCCCCCCCTTTGTTTCGCTATCAAGGCTTGCCTATAACTTCTTAACCAATGGGCAGCGATTTTAATGAAGTAATCAATACAGCAATTTGTTATTCAAATACCGATTTTTAACCCACTTACATTAGATGAATTTGCCTAACAACTTGATTTTTAACTTGCTAGTCAGGACTGTGTAACAATGGTATGTAGGTCCCTCCAAATGAGAGGACGGTTTTCCTGCAGAGGTCTCCTGGCTGTGCTGCTTTTGCCTAGTCATCTCTGTCTCCAGCTCTAAGGAGGTGGCGTGGTAATCTAAGAAAGGAAATCTCAGTCTGGGAAGAATTTGCCAGATCACTTTCTTCTCAAATTGCTTTTAATAGTCGTATTTGTAAAACCCCAAAATGTATACTTTAAGTTAAAACAGAAAAAAAAGAAGACAAAAGTCATGAGCTATAAACATCTTATACGTACATGGTAATGAGTGAACTCTACTTTTGGTAATTCAAAATTTCTAGAACTGCATCTTTTTTCCTAATTACATGCTTTATATCTTTCCCATAAAAAACATAAAAGTTACTAATTTTCCATTATCCCCAAATAT
>CM053516.1:5993886-6029771 GCA_028627145.1 Eidolon dupreanum | reverse complement strand
AAACACCCTTGGGCTATTTCCTTAGAGGGTTGAAGACTCAGCCAACAGTCAGAGACTATTTTTAGGCTAGGCTTGCTGTTTCTTTGGCAATACAATTTCCTCAAAAACTGAGGAAGCTTTTTATCTGTTTGCTTCCAGACAGTTCCAGGTGGCAATAAACACCAATTTGTACCAAAGATTATTTCCTAAGCTTGACTTTTTCTTTTATTATCTCTGCCTACTTCCTCTCAGATCAATGACGGCTACCTTGAGGCTTCAGAGTCTCAGGGTGTTGAGTAATAGTCTTAATCTGATTTTTTTTTCCCCCTGCAAAAATGAGTCACTTAGTTTAATTTAAAAGCTTCTTGGACTTTTGTTGCTCATGGCTTTTCTTTTCCTTTTTGTTCTCCACTCTCCACTCACCATCTTATCTCTTTCTATTTATGGTTTAGAGCAGTTAGCTTTTCCAAACCTATAATGCCCTTGATTGGTGGACTTTTCCTGTTTCCTTTGATTTCTTCCTGAAAATCAGCTATTTCTTTCATGGTTAGCTCTCTTTCTGGCAATGACTTATAAAAAAAGAGCTCTTAAAAGTCAGTAGTCTCACTACTTTCAGACATTACCTTATAAGCTCAGTAAATACGTGGTCTTCATTTCAAGTTATTATAGGCAAATTTTTACCAAATGTTTGCCACAAAATAATATGGCTTACTGGCCTTCAAGCTTGCATTTATTTTATTTTATTTTATTTTATTTTATTTTATTTTATTTTATTTTATTTTATTTTATTTTTATTTTATTTATTTGTTTGTTTGTTTGTTTGTTTATTTGTTTATTTATTTATTTATTTATTTATTTTTGGTTCCTTTGCCTCTTGCTGCGTAACCACTAAACTGATAGCACATGGCAGGTTTTGTTTTTGTTTGAAAGTAATGCCATCTTGCTGAGCAGGGGCTTCTGTGTTAGTCAGGACAGGCTACCACTGCAAAGAACCGCCTCTAAATGTCAAAAGTGTAAGCCAACACATGTTTATTTCTCTTTCACACAACAGCCTAACATTCATTCTACTGGGGGACCCACAGGGAAGGTTTTCTCCAAGTTGGTGAATGAATCTCAGTGACTTCGAAGCTGTCTTTGGCACTCTCTAAGGCTTCAGCATACGTTGCCTCTCGCTTGGCCAATAGGAAAGAGAGGGAGAGAGAGTGAAAAACCTTGCTTTTGTTTTTGATGCTCCAGGACTGTAGTTGATATTCATGGCTTCTACTAACATTTTGTGGCTTGTGAGAGGAAAAAAGCAGTCAAACGTAACTCCAATATCTTTGGACTGCAGTTAGGTAAACTGAGGCACCATTTAATGAGATGGGAAGTACTGGCTGAGATCAGTATGTTTGGAGAGTAAGGATCCAAGTGTCCAGGTTGCACATGTGAATTGTGTGATCCTTCAAAGACATCCCAGTGGAGATATTAGTTAGATCATTTGATGTACAAGTCTGGATTTTAGGGGTGATGTCAGTGTAGGTGATAAATGTTTAGTGCTCTTCTAGGTCAGATAAGTTGAGGGCCACTAGTAAACCACTGAATTTGATTAAATGAAGGCCATTGGTCACCCCAGCAGGAGGAGTGACTTTGGGATGGGGCGAGGAGGAGGGAGAAAATGGAACAGAGCCATGGGGCGTTAGCTGGGACCGGGAAGAAGTGTGCTAAATTAAGGAGGGAAGAATGGCAGCGTATTTGCAAATGATCCAGGAGAGTGAGGGAAATTGAAGAGATGAGAGGAAAAGGAATAATTCCAGAACAAAATGCGATCGAGGGGAGAGGGGATGGAATTTCTGTCCACTCAAGGAGAGTTGGCCTTAGAAAGAGTCCATCATTTTTTAAGAGAAAAAAGTTAGCTTGGCGGTTTTGTAGTGGGAAGATCAAGATGTTCTTTCCTGAGTCCTTCAATTTTTTTTTCCTAAGAAAAAGAAATGTAGGGTAAAGAGCAGGCATTTGATATGAAAGGAAAAGGAAACACATCTTTCTTTAAGAGGGTTGCACTGTTTTGGATACTGATCCCAGGATATTTTGGCTTCAGCAGAAACACAAGGTCAGTGGAAGGTCAGGAAAGTACCCACCTGGTGCGGCGGGTGGACCTTAGCTGGCTGCTCACCGCTGGGGGCCTGGGGTGCTTAGCTCTGGCCACTGGCCTGAGCAAGGGCATAATTTTTTATCAGGTTTGGCTACCTTCAGAGTACAAGCTGCTGTAGCTCGATCTTGAACTTTATAGGCAAAGTTAAAGCAGAGTGCTGCTTTTCAAGTTCAAGGCAGCTGATTCTGTCGAACCCTGTAGAGAAATGTTTCTCAAACTAGTTTTGGTGAAAGAGGTTTTTTTTTTTTTTTTTTTTTTTTGGTTGTTTTAAACTGCAAATTCATCTTGGACTGAATAACTTTTGTAAAATATAATACAAACTGATTATGTAAAATGGAATGAAAATTCATGCAAAATAAAAGACTCCTTTTTTAATCATTCTATTGAACAGATAAAAAATACTCCAACAAATCTAATTAGAACAAACATAAAAGAGGGAAAAGGAATCACAAATCTGAAGGCATTATTCATTGAAAATATTTGTAAACGTGATTAATACAGAGAATCACTTCTATCGCCATAGCATTGTCATTTCTGATTTGTGAACCAATTAAACTTATATGTGAAATAGCGATTCCCTCTATTAAACGCCTCCAGTCACTTTTGAAGCTAATCTATGCATATCAATGTTTAAAGATTTTATAGTGACAGATAAACTTCTTCTTTTTGCTTGTTTGCATATCTAATTCAGGTTAAATGATCTCTACTTACCTGGGATCTAGATAACTAAGCTGGTTCTATGTTAAGCTCTGTTTTCCCTTCTCCTTTTTGCTTTCAGCTCCATAGTGCAGAAACCATGTCTCAAGTAAGTTAATAGGAATGATTTTAAAGCAATTTCAGCAAGCTGGGGTATTCATTCTAAATGTTATTCAAAAAGAAGCAAGGGATGCCACCCTTTTAAAATTCATCTCCAATCCTTGACTAGTAGCCAGTTCAACAATGCATCCTGTAAAGTTATCGTTATATTTAAATTACCTTCTAGTGAAAGAAATAGATTCTGGATCCATTAATTTTCTGTTTATGTACCTTCCTTTGGTAGAAAATTAAATTCAAAATATGCTATCAGATTTTGAAGATGCTCAGTGATAGCTTTTCACGTATTTGCAAAATCAGAATGGTCACCTGCTTCATGGATAATTATTCTTCATGGAACTGGGCTTTATTGATCAATAGAAACTCTGTTCTTTCAAGCTTCTAACTTGCATTTACCCTTCGTAGTTGATGCTTTCAGTGCCCCATCCAGATATCCTTTATCAGATGTCCTTGCTCTGAGTGTCTGCTGCTGCAGCTCCTAGTTGTACACTCTGTGCCATCACGCTCCAGAGTGCCCCTCTGGGTCAAGCAAAATCGAAACATGAACTACACCCACAACTTCGTCTGGCTTCCTCTCCTGATTGAGTCCGCTTTCCCCATTCCTGTACCAGGGAACGTGCTCCCAATACATTCCTGGAACAAGATTCCACATCTCAAGTTCTGCTTAAAAGGAATCTATCCAAGACCTGATGACAAGGACGGCCATTATTCTGTATTTTAAAACTTTGCCAGTAGTCAGCAAAGTTCAATCACTTAGAGAGAAGATATTGCGCAAAATTACATTTTACAAAATTACAATTTCTCCAGAAATTGTGCACGTTGGCACAATTAAAATTCTGATCGGAAATTTCTCCCAGTGGAATTTATATTCATACGTATCATAGTCTGAAAACATCCTGGAAAGGACTGATCTGATATTTCATTCCTCCACGCCTCTTTCTCCCAGAAACAACCGAGTTTCTGCCATGGTCTTTGGCAACACAAGGTACCAAATTATAGGAACGTAATTTTGCCTGAGGGATAAGAGTTGACTTGTTCCTTATTTGGAGAGTGTGGGACTGATTCTAAATGAAATTTGCATATGTTATCATCTTTAAATGTTCTTTAAAGGTGAGGTACATTAGAGATTTTACATAAAATTCATTCAAGTTGTCGGGCCAGAAAAATTTCATAATGAATCTCATTCTAGTAAGAAAGAGCCTAATAAGTCCATACGAAAATTGAGAGCTTTTTGGCTGAGACTGAACAAAGTATGAAATTGAAGAAGATAGTTTTGGCTTTCATTTGTCTGGACATTTAGCTCATGGGGGAAGGAGAGTTTGATTTTGCTAATTATCACAGACTCCAACTTACAAAGAGGTTTGACTTGTGTATTTTCTTTTCTCCACCACCAGGACAGAGTAAGGGCCTGGAAGAGGATGTGGTTATTAGAGAACATGGAATCTGAGGGTAGAGATAAGCTTACATGTAAATTTTGACAATCACTATAAAGGTGATATTTCATTATTGTAGTAGTCTAATCTTGCTGTTGATCTCACTGCAGAATTTAGGCAACATTATATTGGACTATATGGGCTATTAAAATGTGAGATCAATAATAACATAGAGTGCCTTGGAGTTTTGCCATTACTTTTTTTTAAAAAAAATTTATTCTGACTCATTTCATAGGCTTCTGGTAGTAAATCTGATCTGCCCATCAGCAGTTCCAGGAGAAACCCCAAAGAAAACGTGGGTGGCCTTGGAGGAGCTCGTCGTAATATTGGTGCAGGCCTTCGCATTGGGACCGTTTGTCTCCTTCTCCCAGCGGGGAGTGTAGACTGCAGCTCTGGAAGGGAAGGTCCGGTGGGTTAGGAGAACCCAAATCTGACTCCCATTATCTGTGACCATTCTAGTAAATTATTTTTCTTTGCAAAGTTTGGGGGTAATATTCTTATATCACATTCGATAACTGGAAAGCCCCAAGTCAGGGCCTGTCCTGGAGATATGTCCGACCAATCTGCACAAATCTGAGGAAGGTCACTTCCTTAGAATTATGTCATATACGCTAACCTAGGCTTTTTCATTATAAAGGGTTATTTTGTGTCCCATTTAAAAAAATATATGTATTTTCTTTTTGCTCAATTGTGTCAAAACTCAGGCAGAGAAAAGGGATGCTGTTTATTGAGGGGTTTCTTAAAGATTTCAACAATGCAATTTAATTAAAGAAAAAAAAAAGCATGAAATTATAAATTTCTCTAAGTAGGAAGCACAGGTAAAACCCTGTTTTTATTTTTAATACCTCAAAATTATATAGTCAATCCTACAGTAGCTAAAACTATTCAATATCATGCATATGCTTCATGAAAAGCTGCTTTTGTAAATTGTACAATGCAAAACCACTGAGCTCCATACCGATTTATCTGAATGTTTAGGTTCTTGAATGTTAAAATGTCTTAGGTTTAAACCTTCATTGTGATGATAAAAGAGAAAAGTAGTATAATCATATGATAAAAAAAAGTATGCAATTGTTGATTACCAAAAATAAAAAAAAAAAGTGTTTTCCTCCAAAAAAGCTATTATTAATTTATAGAGAAGTAACTGAGAGCTGTGTTCCACAGAATTAGTGGAAGTTTGGGATAAACCACTATTTGCATACTTTCATATGGATCCGTGTACACGGAGCCAGGCTTGTGTGAAAGCTCCGGAGTTGGACAAATCTAGTTCTCTTTGTATAAAACACAGCAAAGCTGATCAATTTATTCCGCTGAAGGGCTGTGTTGGGGGCCTTCAGGTATATATTGTTATTTGAAAAAAGAGGGAAAATTAATGGGCAGCGTGTAGGCAGTGACTAAATACCAGAAACTAACATGAGGGCATGGGACATCTCCGAAGAGGTCGTTGAAAAATGCATGGAAACTTGATACTGCATAGTAGGGACAGTGGCTTCCCGGATGGATGACAGGAAGGCAGGGCCCGCTGCAGGCACACAGGGCCTCATGCTCGGAAGGTCCCTGTCCTGTTGCTGGTTTGAAATTCTTCAGTTTGGAACGAGGGGCCCCTCATCCCATTGGGTACTGAGCCTTGCAAATCATGTAGCTGGGCCAGTGGGTGAGAGTGCTTGGTGGTGGGGAGGGGGCAGTTCCCAGTCACGGTGCCATCGCTGTCTTCCAGTGGGCATGTCACTGTGCTAGAGAGAGAGCAGAGGACATTATATGATCAAATCGTGCCTTTGCTACTTACTGTATGATAATTTTAGACAGATTATTTTACTCCTAGGATCCTTGGTTTTTTTCATGTGTCAAATTTGAATAAGCTGCTGATGTATTTCATTAAATACTTCTGTATACACATATGCGCTTACATATTGTATAGATGCACACATGTTAATTTTAGTAGCTGATGGAAGATTTCTTCTGAAGGTGGCTTCTAAAGCAGTGTGATAGCTTCGTATGCTCCTTGGCATTGGCATCTGTGACCCTTAAAGGCATGGGTTTGAACAGGACAATGGAATAAAAGGATGGCTAAATCTGACAATAGAGAATAATGAGAAGTTAGAGAGTAGGGGAGAGAGAAGGAGAGAATTAGAGTGGGAGGTCTCAGAAAAGGTGAAAAGGGGAAACAAAGGCCAAGCAACAAAATGGGAGACTGGCTCTTGTGGAGAATTGTGGGCTCTGAGGGATTCCCTGTTTGGACAGAGGCATGAGGCCTTTCAGAACAAGGGTGTCTATTGTCAGGGAGGGTTTCGTTACCTCAGTGGGCATCAGCGCATACCGCCAGCCTCCACCAAACTCGCCATAGGTGTGTATCCCAGAGTTAAGTGGTTGAATTCCACACATGGGTTGGCACGCACTTAAAGGGAGAGAGGATTAGTGTTTACTATGCAGGGATGTAACTCTGGGACAGCCAGATGGAAGGCGCACAGGTGTGGGGAAAGGTGCTGAAGCCGCCATGCCCTCTCCAGCCACACGGACCTCTCAGCAGTTCATTTTTTCACGGCTAGAACCCTTTTTCTTTCTCACAGAAATTTACTGGTTTAGTAGACTTTTATTTAGTATTCATGAATCAGGCAACATTCACTCTAGCAGAGAGAAAGGAGCTCCAAAGAGCTATGCAAAGTGAGAAATTATTTATAGACAAAAATGAACAGGAACAAGGGAACGCTACTGGGCACTCGCTGACTGGTAGGAGCAGGTTGTGGAGAAAGGGCAGTCTTGAAGCTGGGCCGGCTTCCCTGTGCCCAGCAGGCAACTCGGATCTTGACCCAGGCACTCCTTTTCTGGGAGAGCCGAGCATAGACAGGTGGCTAAGTGTCGGCGTGCTGCAGTGGGGCTTAGCACGAGCAGCTCCATCTTGGACATAATTGGGTTACTTTCACATCACTAACTGCAAGGCTCTCCGAACCCCAACCCACTGGGTCTCTATGGAGGTTTCGTTACATAGGATGACTGATTAAACCATTGGCCATTGACGACTCATTCAATCCCCACCCCTTTCCAGAGATCAGGCAGGGGCGGAGCAGGGCTGAAACTTCCACTCCTCAAATTGTTGGGTTTGTTCCCTTGGCAACCAGGCTTCATCTTTAGGGACTTTCCAAAATAAACTCAGGTATGATTGAAAGGAGCTTATTATGAAAAACAAAAGATACCTTTATCTCTCTTATTACTTAGGAAATTCCAAGGATTTTAGGAGCTCTGTGTCAGGAACTGGGATAAAGACCAAGTATGTATTTATTACTATAAATCACAATATCTCAGACTCCAACAAGTTGGATTGCCAAGAAAGATCTTAAATTTCTCAGAAAGGATCTGTCAGTGTATTTTTAAGTAAAAAGCCATAACCAATCTGCAAACAATTTTGTCTACTTTTCTGACTTAGGTTTACCTGTTATGTATCTTCTTTTAGACAAGTGCTTCTTAACTCTGGCAGCAATTTAAAATCACCCAGAGAGCTTATAAAAATACCAAAATCCAAGACTGCCATTGAACAATTAACCAAAATCTACAGCGATGAAGTCTGAGAACTGGTGTCTTTCAAATGACCACGCTCTCCTGCCAAGTGTATTAAACTGACAGATTTCAGCATCATGGGTTTGAATGCTGATCTAATATCAAAGCCCCTTTTCCTCTATTCTCTGCATATGAATTTCTCCCCCCCCCCCCCGCTCTCGACTCTGTGTATTTGGTGATAATTGTGATAAGTATTAGCTTAGGTTATAGCTCCTGCAGACCTTAGAAATTCTAACCTATTTCTCCACAACTAATTATTGAATCTTTATACCTGCCGATTTTATCCTACTTTCATCTAGCTAATTGGAATCATTGTGGCTCTATTGCTGGTATTTTTCTAGTTTGACACCTGCTGATTCTATGGAAAACAAGCTCTTTGAATGTAATGCTGTCTGGGAAATCATCATTAAATATTTTATCTGGAACTCTCTCTGGTTCTATTTACCCTGTGCCCCTTTAACACCGAAAATAATGTGGAAGAAAAGTACCACAGCCATTATTCTAAAAATATGTTTGGGAAATTAGGGGAGAAATAGTTTTCTGCTTCTAACTCATAACATGCATCCAAATCAGCTTTAAAATCACCTGCCAATGATCATTAAGCCAAAACCATATTTGAAAGAGTTGGTTGAGTGGAAATGTGTGTGGGAGTGCCAAGTCTATTCTTTTTTAATACTGTTTAGGATATTTACACAGTAACTGCTTTTAGGAGCTTTTTTTTTTTTAATATATAAATAGCAGCGTTGGTTCTAAAAGTTTTGAACCAACACTTAATCACCTTCCTCTTACCTTTTAATTTTTAAAAGAGGTTTTTAGCATCCTGAACTTCCATTATGTGCATAGTTTGGATACGACCACTGAATTAAATGAGAATAGCTTTTTTTTGGTGGTACTGTAACTCTGGAGGAGGAATTTGGGGTCATGGTGGGAAGGGAGTCCCTCTGTCACCTAAAAGTGGAAAGGAGCTGATGGTTCATTAAGAGGAGTTTTGCTGGATACAGCCTATAACTCTGCCAAAACTCAGACCATTTTGCCTTCACTCACAGCTATGCAGGCACAGACATCTTAAAGTACTTACGTGAAATGACAAGTCCTCACTCTTAATTCAATGTAAACAGTTGATAAGATTGAGTTAATATTGAGATGCAATCTGTTTGGATGATTTTCCACCTGCTTAGGAATCAAAAGGCCATAAGGAGCGGAAGGAAACAAGAAGTTTGTTTGGCATCTCCATGTGTCCTTCCATTCATTGTCATTGCCACCGCAAATAAATCTGATTTATTCAGTTTTAAATCTGCATTTCAGCACTATTTATATTGGGGAAATATAATTTGCATGTCACCATCTGTGAAGAAAGATTATTAAACAATAAAGGATTAAGAGATGAACAGCAAAGCCTTGTAGCGATACGTCGAGCCCAAAATTTAAGTGCTCAGAATCTAAAAGATTTGTTTAAGGGCTTTTTGAATTGTTTCAGCATGCTGACTCTGTTCTTGGAATAGAAGTATGAAAATATGCAAATATGCTTTGTTGTTAGATTACCAACTCTAGGCATTTAGCTTATTTTTTGCTTAATATGGTTGCATTTTAAGTTTTAAGTTATGCTATGCTGATTTGGTTTCCTACCTCATTTTGACAATGTAAATATTCCTAAATTCAATAGGTTTTATATTAGGCGATTTGTAACCACTACCATACATAAAAAATTGTGTCTGTGTTTTATATTTATCCTCAAGACCAATACTTTCTCTCTGGCTAATATTTAAAGTTGAAACAATAAACATCAAGTTCATTAGTTTTGTTTCTTTTTAAATTTCTGTTTTTAAAACTAATAGTTTGCTTTCCTATGCATCAGTTTTCTCTTTTAGGAAAGCCACTTATTAAAGAAAAAAATGTTTTTATGTTTCAGACATATATTAGGATTTCACATACAATCTTCTATCATTGGTATTCTATTACTCATCCTGTTACCATTACTATTCTGTTATTCCAAAATACCACCTATCTTAGGCAAACTTTTTGAGATAAGATTTCCAGGGCAAGCAGAGTGAGGCATTTTAGAGGTACAAAAAGTTAAATTATCACCATAGTCTATGTAAAGAGAAATATTGGGTCTAAACAAGATATAATTCCATATTTTGTGACTGACTCAGTAAAAGTCATTCTCTATAATGGAAATTGATAAAAAAAAAAAAACAACATGAAATGAATAAGATAAAAATAACTATAGCAAAAAGCAACTTGATAAATGTTATGCTTTTACAGAGACAGTGTTTACCAGTTCTTAAAAATGAGCCAAAATGTAGCTGATGGGAGTTAACTGGTGATTGCAAAATGTCAAAATCATATTGATGTAAGTTTGGAATTACGTTAGAATCTGAAAAAAAAGAAAAAAAAATGAAAGAATGAGAAGCTACCTCTATGTGTTCTTTAAAAGGGGTGTAACTGCTTTTGCTAATCACCATTTCGCAATGTAGAAATACCCTAGAAATAGGGAAGACTAATTCATCAAATTAATATTTCTTTATACTCATATTTTACCACATAGATTCCATTTATTCTGATTCTATGGCTAAGACATTTTCTGATTTGATCTCCTAAATTTAAAATTATTAAATAAGAGAGAGATGCTCAGTATTTGTGAAGATGCTCGCGCGCGCGCTCTCTCTCTCTCTCTCTCTCTCTCTCTCTCTCTCTCTCTCTCTTTCTAACAAGGTCATTTCTCTTTGTCTAGTATTGTTTATAAATTTTCCAATTGCAAATTTGTTTAGTGCAACTGGATCACTTATGGATACAACTGAGACATCCTGCACTCTACTTTTATGCCAGGAGGTTACAAATGAAATAAATCCAGGTGTTTTCAATCTCTAAAGAGTATAAATAACTCCAATGTCACCTCCCAATCTTTTTCTCACAGATATTTATGTGGGTTTTATTAGGGATGTAAATGTGTATTTGCAGAATGATGATACTATCAAGAAATTGTCTACTAGGAAGAAAAAACATTAAAAGTAGATGTATAGTACTGAAGTACCAATATACAACTTGGGAGGAAAGTCACAAAGAGAAGGAGAAAGATGTGAAAGAAAATGTAAAGCAGAAGTCACTGAGGGTGGTGATGGAAACGGACGAGGTCAGTTTGCCCTTCTTAAGTTAGGCTTGACAGGCATTCTGGGACCGCAGAGCAAGTTCGTCCAAGAGCAGGGAGGAGAATGTATAAAGCGTGTGTCTAATTTCCACTGTAAAGGATGTTTGTCAAGAGATTCAGGCTAAGAGCCATCAGAGCTTGAAGGATGTGGTCAGAGAAGGGAGTGATTGATATGGACTGACCTAGAAGAGTGCTGTTTTTACTGGAAAAGAAACTAAATTTTTTCCAAGTAGATTATTATAGAACTTTTCCTTAAAACATGGGATACATTTTTCAAACCAAGAAAAAGTATACTAGGCCAAACTATAAAAAATGTCAGCTTTCCTGGAGAAAGAAAAGACTGCAAAGTTGATTCTTTATGTGACTATACTTCATAATTAGTCTTACCAATTACTCTTCTCATGTCCTCTATCCCAGGGCGACAAGCAAAATGTACTAGTGGGACATCTTGTACTGAGTCCTAAATTAATTTACTTTCAGGAGGTATATGAAATGCTGTCTCAATAGCAAAGCATTCTTAATACTTTTTATGGTATATTTTCTTAAACATAGATGAAGGCAAATGGTTTTGTTAAAAAATTAGAGCTAGTCTTGCATTCTATATTGATAATTTGTGCTGAAAAACGAAATAGTCCACTCTTTTATGTTTACATCATTGCCAAAAACATAAGACTTACCAAAACACTTTTATGTTGTGGTGTTTAATATGACTTTCAGAGAAAATAATATACATAATAATAATATCAAGGCATCTTCATGAACCTGGATATTAAATGATGGATTATGTATAGGTCATTGCTATCAGGATATTAATAGGAATTATATGTGAGTGAATGATTGAATAAATGGAATAAGATTGAAACAGAAGCACATTATGTGCATACTATATGGCAGATAAGTTGGGCTGGATTGCTAACTATGTTTTGAGGAAATACAAAAAGAATATAAGTTCAGGATGTAAGGATACACGTGTATGTTTGAACTGTGCTTAAGAAATGTAGTATCGAGGGATGTGGTTAGCTTAGGATGACATAACTGATAGTTCAGCATGTGCTGGCTGACGTATAACTTGTTTTTTGAATTACAAACACCTGCTGAAGCTGAGTTTATTAAGTGGCTGGAGAGAAGATACATGTCAATGTCACACCATTTCCTTCACTGTAGAATCCTTAGCTATCATCTCAAGTTAATTTGGAAAGAGAGTTTAAACACAAATCTATCCTTATCAATGACTAACTTAAACAATCACATAAATTTCTGATAGCCAAGATTTTTTATATAATATAATTAAACATAGCTCTTTCAATATGTTCACTCTTACTAACCAAGTTAAATCATGTATTAGATATGTTAAATTCAAGTAGTCTTTAAAAATATTAACCAATAAGCCACTTTGCCAGCTAAAATCTTTCATGGAAATACAATATCTAGAATGAGAAAATGTGAAAGCGATCTGATTGAAGTGTTCCATAGACTACAAATGACAATAACTCATCAGTCCCCATCACCAATCCATGACATATTAGGTGAGCTCCTCGTCTCCTGGTCATCAGTTACCTCTCGTTTTAAAATCATTGGCCAGAATTCAGTGACAATATGACATGCAAATCTGATTATAATAGTGTCTAGTGTGAACTAGTCACATTTTAGAAATTATTGAACTTGTCTTCAATAGCCAAAGGAAAATGAAGCTGCTTGTCCTTCCTTTTTTCGAGGGTTGTTCCCAAATGTTTTGTTCCACTGAATTGCTGACAGTTCTTAAGTGGACTCCAGGGTTTTCTCAGGGCTGCTTTTGTTTGTGAATAGCTGTCTAGTCATTGACATTGTAGGGGGATGAAGGTGGGGCCTCCTACTTTGCCATCTTGGTGACATCACTCTCTGTGTTTATTCTTATGCAATAGTGAGTACCTGGGCTATTGTAGTATAATTGTGTAATTAAATGACATTTCATGCTTTCTTTTTTCCTTTAGTGTGTGGCCCTATGTGGTCTAGGCATTAGTGAATACACAATTTGTGGATGTGACCTTTTGTTATTTGCATGGAATAAGAATTATTGGATTACTCTGGCACTCTGAGATGTCTTAAGACACAATTAAAATTGCCATTCAATTGACTATAGCATTTAAAAGAGTTTACTGATCTTTAATGTGACCAAGAGCCTAACAATTTCACTCACTGCATGTGGAGAGAGCCTATTAAGCTAGTAAGTTTGTTGTTGTTGTTGTTGTTGTTGTTTAGTACATAGAAAAATAGGTGATTGTCGGAGTAGACTGTAATAACCTTTCAAGCCACCAGCGTGCTGTTTATATAATGAAGCAGTAATTTACAAAATGGTGAACCAAATCATTAATTTACTAAATGATAGTCAATGACTCAGTAGAATAAACATAGTTTCCCAGAGATCCTAACTAATTTCCAGAGTATAGTTTATGTATTAATAGACTAGCTTTTTACACCATTTTAAAAAGGTCATCATTGCACGCCCACATTTATTGATCTTCATTAAAAAATCCCTATAACGCAATGATATTGAAGAGAAGTTATATGTTTAAATTTGAAAACTGCTTTATTGTCATTTCCATTATGAAGGTTTGTATTTACCTACTAATTTTGCTATTGAATAAGCTGAGACAAAGAGGCTAAGTTACTTTCCCGAGTTTCCATAACAAATTGGTAGCAAAACGGGAATTAACTTCTCTGGAGTCCCTAGTCCATTACTTTGCTCACTGAATCACTTTGTATTTCTGCTCTGTTTGAGGACTGTTTTACATTAATTAAGGAGCCTGACAATAAACAGTCATTTACTCATTTTTGCTTTTTATTATGAAAAAATGTTGTTAAATTGAATGTGGAAAAAAAAAAAGTCTTTGCTTTGGCATTCACGTTAGCCCAAAACAGCTGAACTGGGTGTTTGTCAAACTTGGCAAGGACTGAAGTCTGACAGAGAGCAAACTCATGCCAAGTTCTACTTGAAATTAAATGTTCTGCCAAAGTTATAAACTACTGAAAATTGGGACTTCACATTAATTTGCCATTTCAATATACTCTACCAATGTCTCGTAAAAATTCTTATCCTAATAAGTAATGCTGATGTCATGATAAAGCTTACACGGCAGGGTAGGTGCTAGGCTTCCCCAAGAAAGTCATTTGGACACCCATTAGATATTCCATTTATATGTTTTGGGTCTTTTAAAATAATTATTTTCTTATCTCATATGCAGCTTTTTTTTCTATGAATATTTTGATCCTATTTCCAAATTTAAGTCTAATTTTACTAGTACTCTTAGTTTTATGAGTGAACCGCTCAAAAAACTGCTTTCGAAACATTTAGGTATTTCTCTCTTTCGAGTAACTTCATGTGTGGATTTATGGCATATTCCTCATTGTCCATTACAGGAAAATGAATGTGTGTTATATGCCTGACTGCTTTCTTCTCATTTTCTTCTTTTTGCTAGTGGAAGGAGCGTACATTTACCTGGAATTTCTCCCTTAAAAATGGAAGGGGGCTGATTGAATATATGCAATGTGTTTGTCATGAACTTTAAAACCAGAACATACTCTTTTCATATTTTTGGAAATATTAAAAGCCTAACAGGGGAGGACATGTTAAAATAGTGTGTTCCTAATACTAATCAAGTGCTTCATGATCCGGTTCTCTGGCTAATGCTGCCAGTTACCTAATGAACCAAAGCTGGCTGTCTTGCTGTTCTTCCAGCCCCCAGGCTCTAACCTGTGTTCTAAAGCAGGTACTTGGTCATCATCCCTGATTATTGCTTTCCCTCAGCCCTCACACTCCAACCCTCCTATATCTATTCCTGAATGTTTCTTGATCCCTCCCCTTCCTCTCTACCTCTACTGACATTTTCGTAAGCGGAATCTCACCTTGGTGATCACAAGAAGAGGTGGTCTTCTTGCCTTTGGACACACTTCTCTCCAGTCCAATATTTTCATGCATCCAGAGTAATTTTTTAAATAGGAAAAAGACCGATTATCTCTCTCTCTCTTGATTGAAGTCCTCCCATAGTCCTTTACTGCCTTCCTGATAAAATCTAAACATCTCAATTTCCTTTGAATGTAACTCCTCCCTGTTGTCATTCATGACTCTGGAACTTATATTGATCCCAATTTCAAGTACACCTCTAGTGAGTACTAGCTTACCATTACTTTTGCATCTTTTTTGCACACTTCCATCATCAAAATAAAATATTTGATAAATATTTTGAAAACTCGAATAGTTCATAATTTTCTTGTGCAAAACATTTCATTTTATTTGTTTAATAATTGCAAAACATTTTAATTTATGGCTTCATAAACATCATTGTGAATAATCTATTTCATTTCTAAATTATCCATTTATTGCCTAACTTCAGTATTTGTTTACTAACAAACTACATCAAGTATATTTTGTCATGCAGGCATCATAAAAGAACAAAGAAAAGTCATTGCATTTTCATCATAAAGTTTCATTATAATTTCATTATAAAAGTAAAAAGAAAAATCAAAAAATCTAATTCAGCAATACACAACCTTCCACTATCTCGCTGTGGCTTCCACTGTAGATTAATATCCTGTATTAAACTTCACCTTGTAGCACCCTGTAGCTCTCGTAGATCCTATACCATGTTACATTGAAACTCTAAGCCGTTGCCACATTCTAACAGTCCACCTTGAAATCAGCCTTCTCTCCACAGTATCGGAGTGATTCAAGTACACCTTTTAAGACTGAACAAAGATGTTCATGATCAAGGGTGCCTTCTTCTCTGTCCACTCCAGATGTTAGTAAATGCTTTTCACCCTATGAAAATTGGCATCACTGCACTCAACACACTGTAAAAGAATGGCATGCATCTTGCCTGTCTGTCTCACTCAACTGTGCGGTCTTGAGGGACGGGGACCAGGGCCTTCGGCTTTGCAACCTCATACTCCCATAGTGCTTGGCATCCAGCAGGCAGTCAGTGTGAATTTGCTGAACAAACAAATGAATGAACACATCTTTTTCTTCTGTGTGCTTCCTCAGTTCAATGTTCCCTCAACTGTCCTTACCAGACTCAAGACAAAACTTCACAGGTTTCTAGGTGACGATTTGTGAAATAAAATCATTAGGAAAAATGAGCAATACCATAGGTAATAATTACTTTAAAGTAAATTGTTTGGTGGGCTCTATTCCAAGAACTTTACAAACATTATCTCACCTAATCATGACGCAGTCCCATAAAAGATGTAGCGGGAATAATAACAATTTACAAAGTGACAAAGCAGAGCAGGGCTCCAAAGTTTAAGTAGCTTATCTGACCAGGTCCTACAGTTAATAAGGAAAAGCCATATTTTATTCTAAGCTATTTGATTACAAAGGCTATTCTCCCAAGAGCCATACTATACTTTAACCTAAAATCTCCCGGTATCATCTTGCTATCATTAAAACTATTGGGGTCAACACAAATTAGTCAGAAAAAATCACTAAAAAAATTGACAGTAAACCTTTACAATAATACAGATAACTTTTTTATATATATTTTATAATTGTTTATTTAAAGAGGGCGTAGAGAAGGGATAGTGTTTAAAACCAACCCACTGATTTGACTGATTTTGGTTTGTCTGTTTTGCTTTTTATTCATCCATTTTATAGATTTATGTTCTATTTGTAATTCTGGGTCCATTCCTCTCCCCATTTCGTCTTTAAATGTTAAGCTCTGAAAACTCTGAAGAGGAAAGAAGCTGTTGACAGCATTAGAATAGGATCAGTTGCAATTTTACCATTCTCTCTATTTTTGTATTTTTGGGGTTTCAACAGCCCTTCCTTCCTCTCTTGATGGTTTGAAAGATTACTTTTTCAGCCAGTTATATCACCGCAGTGTACAATAAAAAAAAATATTAGAGGCACTTTCATGGCAACAGAATCTTTTTTTTTCTTCCTTTTTGACATTAGCAGCTGAGACTATTACCAAGAAAAGTTGAGAAAAAAGGGGAAGATAACAACAACGATAAACACTCACATGGGGAATGGGGGAGGCATCAGCCAGTCTACTTCATTTTCGTTGACTCAGGAGGCCCCCTCAGGTGAAAATGGCCAGACCATACCAAGGGCCCGGGTGGAGTGGAGATGGGTAAGGAGGCGGGGGTCTTCCTCCTCACCGTGAAAATTTGTGAATGATATTTACAAAGATTCTTTTCTAGCCTCATGATACCCTGTTCTGATATTCCCATGTAGAGAGTAATCATATAATTTAGGTAAGTATTTTTTTACATGAATTGTCTACCATATGTTCAGGGCAGAGTTGCCAGATATATCAAATAAAAATATAGGACACCAAGTTCAATTTGAATGTTAGATAACAGATATACTTTTGTTTTAAGTATAAATATGCCCCATGCAATATTCTATGTCCCATGCAACACATACTGAAAATGTGTTATTTATCTGAAATTTAAATTGAACTGGATGTCCTATTTTTTATTTAGCAACCTTAGTCCAGGAGCTCCTTCAGTTTATTTATGCAGAATTACCATCTGTTTCTGTGAGGATACACAGTATGTAAGGAGAAGGGGGAAATATAGAAGGAATTTGAAATCTGTTTAGATTCTCACACATCAGTTTTGGGGCCTGAATGAAGTTGTGAGAGAGAGCATTTTACCAGTAGGTTTTATTTATTCACAAATTGAAAGATATCAATAGAGTTTACATTTTTCATAGTTCCCTATGAAGGTTAGTCCTGATACGTATATGGTCTTGACAGATAGTATACAGCAAATCCCTAGTTCTATTAGACATACAAAATTTAGCACACTTAGAGAACGGGCCCTGCTGAGACGCCACTTTATAAGGAGTCCTGATAACCAGGCATCCCAGACTAGCTTCCCGGAAGGTGACGTATAAGGTTTTCGTACTGTCTAGCCGATAATATGAAATTCAACATAAAACACTAAACTAAAAAATAATAATAAAGGTGCTCAAAAGGTTTATTTTGTCACATTTGGAAATATCAAATTATTTAAAATTTGTTCAAAGTAATGAATTTTTGTCTCTCCACTTTGCTCGTGTCCTGGGTGTATGCTTTGTGATCATACACTGTGAACAAACCAACTACTTATTAAGTAGCCCGCACGTGTAAGTTGAAATCACCGCGGACAAATTTTAAGTCATACTCATTCATAATTAAAGTAAATGTTTAGTATTAACTAGCTGTGGTCTCCTTGTACTGTGTCTGTTTACCTGAACTGAAACTACATTTCCCAGAATTCCCTTACCTGTAGGTACTGGTCACAAGCTATTTTGTACAAGATCTGGATGGTGGATCTTAAGCTCTGAAGACTGGTACAGGTCACCAGGCACTGAAGAATTTGTTTACCTTGTTGCTGATCTACTCGCTCACGTTGATAGAGGGGGCGGCACAGGACCCTCTGTTTCTTCATCTCCCATCACGTCTCTTATAAATTCTTCAAGTTTTGGATTAAGTGCAGTGCAATATGGCAAAGGGTGTTTCCTTCTCCTGCAGCCATCATGGCCTCACCGTTGTAGGGACACAGGGTCCACTTTGTTTCTGCGAGTCCCAGTAGCCACCCTTCATGGTTCCAATTTGTGCCTGCAAATCCTCGCTTCTCTACTTTTTTCCCAACTGCTGATCTGGCTGTTGGGAAATAAGCATAGATAGATCTTTGTGTTCCTGATGGCGTCTGGTCTAACTCCGATAATACCAGTATTAACATCAGCATTCTGGATCACTCACACTAAATTTGCTTCTCTGATAGAACTCTGACTGATACGGTCCTTATCGGATTATTGGGGAAAATTCAGGCAAGCTTTGCTGTGACAATTTCCATCCTAAACCTTCTTCTCCATACCCCTTCTTTGTTCTGCATTTTTTCCCCTTGATTCCTAAACTTTCTGGTGATCTATATTCTATATTACAGCAGGGCAGTCAGTAACAAATTGTCACTTATTTTTAGTTAGAACTGGATTAAAAATAAGTATTCTACTCTAATTTTACGGTTTATAGTTGGTTTGTTAAAGGGTTTATTTTAACTCTGCTCTTATTTTCTGCCTCTGAATGTCTTCTGAGATCCTAGGATTAATTTATCTTGGAGTTTTATGAAAAAATGAAAATATAATTTGAAGAATAATATAAGCCCCAGAGAGAATAATTCTATAATTTTTACTCATCAGCCAGTGTATCTTCACCAAGCTAAAAATAATAGGGGGGCAATCCAGGAAGTAAAAATTATTCATCTTCCAGGTAATGTTTTTTTTTCCAGGAAGACACCAGGAAGAAATTTTCTTCTTTCATTCTTTTCCCCCTTATTCATTCTGGCTGTAGAAATAGAGAGCCTGTCCTTCACCTTGTAACAGATGCTGCCTGGTCACAATATTATTTACAACCTGATTCTTGCCCTTGTCTAACAGGCAGCAATGACATAGCAGAGCCCTACAAACTGCTGCTTTTCTTACTGAGGTGACTTTCATGTGTCTAAATCTGATTTTATTTCCTCTACCAGCAGGAGATTCTTCTCCCTCTAAAATTCCGCTAAAGCTAGTAACAACAGATTCTTCGTTACTGTTGAAACATTTCTTATCCTTTTATAGAAGAAAGTTTAATATATTCGAAGTGTTTATTTATTTTTTTTTCAAAAATTTCCCCCCACATACATACTTCACATACTTTCACCTCAGCTGAGCTCTTGGGTGGCCATTCCTTGTGGAAAAGTTTGTCACACCAACAGAAAGCCACAAAAAGGGAATACTTTTATTAGCTTTGAGTCTCGAGAAACTAGATGTGTCAATGGATGCTAGCAAGGAGAAATGAAACAAAAAAATGAGGTGTTTTAATCCCTCATGATGTCTTGTAAATGCATACATCTCTTGAATTTGGACTCAAAGGGGAGAGGAGGGGGAAAGCCAGTATGGACTCTATTGGACAATTTTTGGCAGGGCAGCTAGAAGCCCCATGCATGTTAGAGGAGTCACACTGCCGGCCAGAAGCCATCATCAGGGAGCTGATGACTGGCAGGGAAAAGTAGGTGGTGTGAAATGTCCAAAGGAAAAGTACATGGAACTAAAAAATTAACTCTATGTGTTATGAAAATTTACCTGTCATTTATCAAGTTCGAACAGTATAGAAGCCTCTACTCGTAGAAAGTTGGAAAGTAAAAAGAATATGCAATACATATAATTGCTATTGTTTAATGAATGTATACTGTGTGCCAGGCATGTGTTGAGTGTTTTATGTGAATTGCCGTTAGTGGGTCGGCTATATGTCCCCATTTTTATAAGTGAGGGAACCGAGTTCACAGAGCTGATGTGATTTGCCTAAAGTCACACAGGTCACAGTTGGCAGACTTAAGGTTCTACTAAGGTTTGTATGAGTTCAAAACACATTCTATGTCTAATATTGTTGCCATTGAAAAACCAGTTCCCCTGATTGGAACGTTTATTGAATCAAAAAGACGAGATTATTTTTCTTGGATTTGTTCAATAAGCATTTGTTGAGCATCATCTTCATCTTAGACATTGGGCCATAATCTGTGCTTATAAAATAGTAAGACGGATATGATAATTGTCCTAAAATTACAATTTTCCAAAATTCATGATGCTTATTATTAAAAATATAATCTAAAAATTCAATTAGAGCTACACTTTGTCCTATAGTCTCCTGTTCTCAAAGAGAAATTAAATTGTTAACAGAAAAATACATAATAAAAAGTATACTATATAAAATAATATCCTACCTGGCATATAAAAACCCATGTAAAATCACAAAAAGTGTGTGAGATTTAGGCACAGGACTGATCACAATACTACACGCAGATAACTAGGCTGGCTCTAGATATTTTAACAACCAGTAGATAAAGAAAAATAATCAAACTATCACACTATTTATTTAGTGAAAAATCTTCTTACCATAACCCAATTTTCTTTAGAAAAATTAGGAAATAAATTTCTAGTGGGTAATTTGGGTCCAATTTGCTTTAAAATATAAAACATGGGCTCATATTAATAATAAATTCTGCCATTGTTTTTTTCTAATAACAAGTCTAGAGTTAGAAGTCAACTCGTACACTTATTTTTTTAGATATTTCTATGCAATTATATTTCTGAAACACTGAATTGACACGTTTAACTCAATTCCTCTCAGAATTAATCATTTCTATCTAATTTTCTTAGTCAAAAGTAAATAATTTTTTTATTTTTTTGCTGGATTTATTTTTTTATATGTTTACAATTTGTATTTCTCTAAATGCTTATTGGTGAAAATAAATATTAACTAGAAGTACTTTATAATAGAGTTTTTATAATTTGGATTTATTTGTATTAGTTGAATCCATTTAAAGTAGCTAAGGATTGAAGATGTCATAAAATAAATATAAAAATATTAAAGAAGAACTAAAAAGAGAAATAATCTAAGCTGTTAAGGGCATAATCTAAAGATAGAATTGTTTAATCTACTTTCATTCAATATTAACAAATCTTTTAAATTTTTTAAAACTGAAAACACTGAAAGTATTAAGAGAGCTCAATGCTGAAAATATGTTAAGATTCCTCTGTAATTAGCAGAAAGCTTCGTCATTTCTTCAGAGTTGAAATAATCCCTCACACACCTGCTTAAACCCATGTCAAGACGTCAGCGGAAGTGAAATGTTTTTCTAATAATCAGAATCCCATGGAAATATTCAAAAGAAAGGGGTATTAGGCTCCTGAGGACTATGCCCAGGACTGATTCCTGGGAGTGTTCAGCTTCGAGAAAAACAGTAAATTATAAAAGTTATTTCAGCACCTCTTTGCTTTCAGCCTGAGCTAGTTGCAGGAGGAGTTGCAGGCTGATGGCCAGATGCCGTCAATACTGAGGTGAACCAGAACCAGCGAGAGAGGCGAGGCAGTTCTGTTCTCGGTTCTTGTCTGGAGCAGGAAATTTTCCTATGAATTGTGATGGAGGTGAGCACCCCCATTCTCATGCCCAAGGAGGATGAGGTCCTCCACAGTTTCGCTGGCCACTTTCGGTAAACCACTGACTGTATCATCCACGATGGTTGGTAGGAATCGCTAATCAATTTAGGGTAATGTTCTCTAAAAACACTGAGCGCCTAAACCATACACAGAGTTGATTTTTCACTTTCTTTGTGCGATCGTATTCTTACTCTCGATCATTTGAGACCAGCCGTGATATAACCACGTGCATTGTTGGTGTCCCCGCAAGTTCATGATTTTGAATCCCAACGAGGCCTTTGATGCTGTTCTAGGCTCTTTTATTTCCTTATTTAAAATATCAAACTCTTTCAGAAACATTGCTGTCCCCGCTCTACCGGAGCCCTAGGAGTTTCTTAGTCTGCCTTTTCTGAGTCCCAGCACAGTCTCTACTCACCGCCAGACCTCATCCTCCTTGGGCGTGGGAATGGGGGTGCTCACCCCCACCACAACTCTTAGGAAAATTCCCAACTGATTGTGTATAGTTTCACCTTGGTCAAGGGTGAATTGTGCCTTAACTGTGCATCCCCACAGAAAATGGCCCCTTTCAGAATGTGGGGCGGGGCGCGGTCCGCAGGCAGTGAGCTGGCGCCTTCTGTGTGGGTTCTGTTTGCAAGTCACTGAGTCCCTCACCTTCCTGTGCCAGGACATGTCATTTCAGTAGCTCCCGGTGTCCATATTCCATCCTCTGAAGCCCAGGATTCCTTTCCTTTCCTCCAGCCTCAACTTTATCTATTGTTTGTGAGCAAAAGAAACCCACAAAAACAAAAGCAAAGAACAAAATAAAACAAAATGTGCAGAAAAACTAGCATTGTAAACATGCATTCGAAGCTTTCTGGCCTGTGGCTTTTGAGTGTTTAAATCTGCTTGAGGCTGGAGAAGGGGAAAGTAGCCAATGAAATACCCGTGAGAGAAGAGAAGAGTGAATAAGAGATTTGTAACTCATCTGATAATTCTGCCACAGGCAAAATATAAACTATCAAAATCTCTCAAAACTGTTTTACTACATCTGTTTTGCTGGTGCTCTAAACACAGGCTCCCAATGCCTGCTCTGCCTCCTCAGAAATCTACCCATTAATTAAACTTCCTCTTCTGAACATGCGATATTTTTATCATCACTGGCTCTTCTGCATCAGAACACATTGAAGGTACTCAAGGTTTACTTTTTATATCAGAAAACAACAGTAACGGAACAACAATGACAAATTGTCCATGGCTCATATGTTTAGCTATTATGTTTTCTCAATTTAAATACCCAAATATTTTGGCAGAGCTTTCCACACTAACTGCTTTTGTTTTTACTGCTTAAAAAAAACCCTGAAGTTTGGGTTATGCCCTCCTTATTTCACTGAGCATGCTCCAATCAGGATAATTGATCACATTCAGTTGCTACATCTAATCACATACTGATGATCCGCTTCTTTTTGAATCAGGCAATCTTATTTAAACTCTCCCTTCTTTGCCTCTCATATTGTGTTCTTGTTCCTCCAACTCATCTGAATACTGGGGGTTCATCTCCTCTCATCCATTTCTTCAAAATCTACCTTTTTTAGAGTTTCCTCCCAACTCTCTTTCTCTTCCACTTCACTCCCTTTGGTGCATGTCTTAGTTTATCTGAGCTGCTATAAGAAAAGTATCATAAACTGCATGGTTCATGAACAGCAAACATCCATTTCTCATAATTCTGGAAACTGGGAAGCCTGGGATCATGGTGCCAGCCAATCTGCTTCCTAGATGGCCATCTTTTCCCCTTGGGGCCTCTTCGATAAGGATCCTCCTCCCATTCAGGAAAGCCCCACCCTCAGGGCTTAATCAGCTCCCCAAAACTCCACCTGTCATGTCATCACCTTGGGGATTAGGATTTCAGCATATGAATTTTGGGGGAACACAAACATTTAGTCTGTAGCAATGCCCCCTTGCAATTCAATGATTTCGTATTTCATGAAATAATATTTATAGCTAAACACTAATTTTTTTTCCTTTGAGCAATAGATCCATATAACCACTTTTCTATAGAGTTTTCTTCGTGGAAGGCTTAGAAATATCAGGGATATAGCTTCATTTAAGCACAAGCAGGTTTTATATATTAGCTTTTGATATCCACTTATTCTCACTCTAGTTTTTAAACTATCTGAAGTTCTAGCAAAAATAAAATTCACTGGTGTCTCCACTCACCAGTAGTAGAAGAGACACAGCCACTCACAGGAATCAGCAGCAGCCATCCTGAACATGTCCCATTAAGTATATACATGCAATTTACAATGACACTTGTATTGAGTTATCAAATTTGAAGTCCTGGTGTGGAGAAGACCTAATAGAGTCTTGGAAACTTTTTTTTTATGAAGTACTTTCCAAAAAAAAGATTGAACTTGACCTGACTTGATTATGCTTTGAATTCTAATATGGACCATCTGAAGAGAGACAGAAGTACATTAAACTGGAAAAACAACCCTGCCTTGATTTCTACCAGGTATACTGAAAATGCTATTTATAATTTTCTTGGTTTAAATAATATACTCTTATATAATGAAAAAAAAATGACTGAGTTGATTGCTTTTCACACTGTCCAGGAAAGGACCATCCAGTAATACAATTGACACTGGAGTCAGAGTGTAATCCCTGAGTGGCTGTGGATGGCAGGAGCAATCTGGTGTCTCTCTGGTAATTTCTGTGCCCAGACAACTTGACTTTCATTAGGAGGCTTTCTAAGGTGTCGATCACCCTGAATTCCCACTTAAGAAGCAAAGGCTGAGGGGGTAGAAACCACCACCATCACAACAAAAAGCATTATCTCCACAGGGTAGGAAACTCTTAAGTTGGTTTGCGTGTGTTTCTTGATGTCATAGTTTTTAAACCAAGGCGTGCTCAGAAAATCCCTGGTGAACTTCCTGGTTTCCATTGGCAGTTGTACTGAAAACAAAAATATAGAGAATGACACTAAAAAAATCTGTGCTTTTAAAAAAAGAGCCCTTTAGGATTTTTGACAATGCTTGTCCTTCAACATTTCTTTGGCAAGTATTTTATTCAACATATTTTTATAGTGCTATGCCTGGGACATATGTTTTCTCTTGAAATCTTGCAAACATCATGCAGCCAGATGACAGGGACCAATATATGTCACTTCACATGGACTGGTGGTCTCTCTTAGCTCTATCCCACCCATTTTTCTGTGTTTTCTATATGAGCTAGTAGTAGTTGGCATTGTTTATTCAGTTGCTTCAGACAGACAGTTGGAATTGACTATGACACATCACTTACCTTACTCATCAAATCAACTACCAAATCTTATCCTAACTTGTGTGTCACTAACATGTTTTTAATGCACCATTCCTTCTCTGCCACTTCTCAAGTTCCCTTCACCAGTAGCTCTCATTTTGGATCACATGGGTTTTACCAAGCCATCCCCATTCCTGTGCATCCGCACACTCCACTCTCCACACACATAGTGTGGCATGAGACTGTAGCTCTTTTGATTAATAGGTCTACACACCCCCATTATCTCAAGATACAATCCAAAGATTTTTAAATGGTCTTTCAAATAAGACCTTTAAATGATATAATGACTTCACTAGTAGAATGAAGCTCCTTTGTGAGAACTTAAGAGATTTCCAAGTGGCATATGGGCACTAATGGTTTTAAAGGAATTTATTTCCTGACCCTCAAATTCCGTATGTGTTCTTTCTTAACTTCATGTAAATTTTCCTTTGTCACCTTCCACATTATAATTTTCTCTTTCCTTACTTTATGGGAAAAAACTGCATATAATTCACTCATGCTGAATCTTATTATGGCACTTTCTTTAGTTGAGCAAAATGCTTTTGGGCAGCTAAAAATGGAAGATTTATTTTACCAGCGGTCTCACCGCCTCACCTTATCTTAACTATATTGCCATTATACATGAAGCACGACTTTAGAAATGAGTCGTTTGGGCAATTGTTTGGATGCTGCGAATCCACACGTGCCTGTAGAGTGTGTGGGCAGGGAGAGTGACAGTCATTTTCTTTTAAGGATCCCACATCTTTCATCCATTGACTTTCAAAAAAGGCAGAGATCTTATGGGAGAGTTTGATGAGGCAAATCAAAAGGAGTGTTTGCTTCAGAAAATTAAATTAAAAACAAAAACAAAACCTTTTTCTCCCATCGGTCATGCATATGCTACTTATTTTGGAAATTTTCATGCACCTAAGATGTGCATTATTTGGAAAGGAAAACACCATTACATAGATCACAAGAAGTACATGCTACTGTCATTGATATATTTTAAAATAATTGGGCTGTTTTCAGGGACTACCAGAATTTTCAAGTTACAGTGGGGAAGATCGACAAATAAAAATGTTATGTGGCTCTTTCACAACTCAGTGTACATCTTACAGTTGATTAATATGCTTCATTGGGTGATCCAACTTGGGTAGGTCAGAAACTAGGTTTTAAAGAAATCTCTTCCCAGAATGTTTTAAGGCAGGAGTGGCCAAAAGAGGGACCTGGGCACAATTTGGAAAACTAAAACAAAGCAAACACTATCGAAAGGTTGTCAGTCAGCTAAGGTGACAGGAAGACCCCTGGGACCCAGCTTGTCTTCTCTCTCCTCTGCTTTGCATCCCCACTGCTGGCTCTGCTGACGGCCGGTGGCCGGGCCCACCAGCAGGCGCCCGGGATTGGCAGCCCTCCGGTGGCTCCTGCCCCCAGGCAGCCGCTGCCTGAGCTGGCCATTTCCATGGACCTCTCAATGGCTTGTCTCCTCACAGTCTCATTTGGGTGGTCAGACATCTCAGGTTCTTGGATTTTCCGTTCAAGTCCATTTCAAAATGTGTAAGCTGTGCATAGCTTTTCTAAAGTATTTTAGGATGTACCTTGAGCGTAGAGGCTTGAAAACAGCTGATATACTCTTTATTTATTTTTGTCAGACATATCTTTCGTATCCATTCCTAATTCCATCTCTATTCCAGCCATACTAAACTTCTCATGTTCCAAAATTGCTGTGTATTTTTTTCTGCCTACAATGCCCTAAGTTTCCCAATTTCTCCCTGCCTGCTCCATATTCCCGAATACGAAGCCATGCCTTACCTCCCACATGCAGTTTTCATTTTTCATTTTAGAGTAAAAATATCATCCTAGGCAGTATCAGTGGTAGATCAGGTGTCTCTCCTAATGGCTCCCTCAAATCCAATGCTTATTGTAGCCGCTGTGCTTGCCCACTTACTTGACAGTACCAATAGGTCATCCATTAATCTTCCAACACAGTTTCTGGAAAAAAACTGAAGGTGCTCAATAAATGTTACTTGAGAAAACAACTGAACAAAAATAAATGAATCAGTGAATGCATCAACAAATGCTATGACAATATTTAACAGAAATAATAGCCTAGGAATTAAAAACTAGAGAATATAGCTGTATCTCTTAACTAAATCACTTCATATATGCATTTAAATTATGTCTAAAATACTACTTGCATTCAAGTCTAGAAAAATGCTATTTTATTTTTAGAAGTTTTATTATCTAATATTTATTTTCTCTTTTTTCGCAAAATAATTAAGACTGGAAGTAATGTTAAATAAATAAAGGCTATTTTGGTTATAGGTAAGGTAATTTTTAAATGACCTGCTATACATAATGCACAAGTCTCTCTATATAATGCTATGTGTTATAAAATATATGGCTCGATTTTATAACCTCAAGTAGTTTTGTTCAGAAAAGATTAGAATTGGCTTCTTTTGGGAGTGGCATCATCTACGTAATGGTATTTGTGATCTGCAATAATAAACGGTGATGGTATTTAACAGGCTACTTTCACTGGTCCTACTGTGATTTCTTACTAGAAAACAGTATCAAATTATATTTTATAACAGACAAAACAGAGAGTTATAGAAATGAGCTATATAGGACAATTATATATAGATTTTTGAATTCAATTAAAATCAACACTCAACCAATGATATTTGAAAAACTAGCAAAGCAGATTTATAGATTAACAATAAAATTTTTATGAATATAATTAAATAATCAAATCTTTTCTATAAGTAAAGTAACACTTAAATTCATCTTAGCAAAATTATTTCTTAGGACTCCATGGTCATATAATTGTAAATATTTAGGACTCTGTGCTCATAAGATTACACATTTGTGACATCAGGTAAATCAATTTATCAAGTCATACTATACCAGTACCCTACAATTACTTAAAATTCAATTTACAAGATTGTATTTGATATATATGTTAAATTTGAAAGGGATTCGCCCTCCCCCAGTCTCTAAGGAAAGTGGCTTGAGTCGGAAGGCATATGCTTCCCATAGAGCCAGACTCTTACAGAGATTCTACTCTACCACTTCTTCCCAGCCTCTGCTAGATATAACAGGTTCTTCGAAATTGGGTGCTTTTTATGTCTTTGTAAGTTCAGGCTTGGTGCCAGTCAACATTAAGTACCTTCATTTGCTTTGCAATACCTACTTTAAGGAAAAATTCCTCCAACAGCGATTTTTCGAGGGAAGGGGGTCTATAAACTGACAATCCGATTCTAAAATGTACATGAAAATGCAAAAAAACAAAAACCAAAACCAAAAAACAAAAAATAACAACAAACAAGAGTAGCCAAAACAATTCTTCAAGGAAGAACAAATTTGGAAAACTTTTGCCACCTGACTTCAACTCATTTTAAAAATGCAATAATCAAGATAGTGTTGTGTTGATGTAAGGACAGACATTGGTATCAGTGGAACAAAAGAGAGCATCCAGAAGCAGATTCACACATGTTGCATAGTTGTCCGCCAACATATAAAATGATATGAGGGAGGAAACTCGTTTGGCCTGCTCACTGCTGTATCTCTTGCTTACAGTAATGCTTGCTGCACATGAAAATTCAGTAAATATTCGGTGAGTAAGGGAAATCATATGAGGGTTACCTCTGAGTCTAGCATCACTCAGAAAAAATGGGAAGGGCTGCGTGCTTAAAATATGCAGTTATTATATCAACATAACAAGGCACTCTGGCAGGCAAGTTAATTCTTGAAACACTTCCATATGACCACACAGGTGGAAAGGGAATAGAGTTTATTCTGTGCATTATAATTTAAAGCTGAGAGAATTCTTTAAAAGATGAGATGGCATGAGCTTAGAAAATTGATAGAGTCTCTAGACCAATTACAAAAGGGTTTCCGTGAGGCACAAGCTTAGTTGATAAGATAAACTAAGAAGAGTGGGTATAAAAGGTTAAACTGTTTAGGCAGAAATTGTCCCAAAGATGCAGGTTCCAAGAGGTCTTTGAATGGGATGCCACAGAGATGAGAAATTGAAAAGGATGAAGATAAAAGCACTGCCCTGAAGGAAACAGAATAAATAAATGTGTAAAATGGAGAGCAGCAAGTCAGGAGAAATATTCGAAATTCTTTGTTTATTCTGCTATTTTTTATTCATCGTTGACATGGGGCTATGTAATAATATACCCACACATGTTTTTTTATAATGGTTTGGGTTATATATACACATGCATGCCTACATTCTTTAGTTTACTAGCTTGTAAATTATTAAAAGATATTTGTACCTATATTGATCAATGAAATGGACTTTAATTTTGATTCTTATTGTGTCTTTTACTAGTTTTGATCTTGAGTAAAATAGAGTGAGTTAGGTAATATTTCATTTTTGGAAGTGTTTACATACTATAGGAACAATCTGTTTTGTGAAAGTTTTATAGATGTAAACTGAAAGCCATCTGTGCCTGGTGTCTCCTTTGTGGGGACACTTTTAATCAGTGCTATATTTGCATGGGATCCTAATAATAGATTTTATGCCTTTGTGTATCTGTAGTTATGACCTGTCTAAATCTTGATCAAGGTTATATGTACCTTCTTTCCTTTCTCTTTTAAATAGCAACAGAGAAGAGGTATTATTCAGTATATCACAATGAAATTCAGATTGCATCAAAAGGGGGTGCAAATAAGGTCAGCCTGGGTGTGTGCTCAATCATTACTTCCTTTGGGACAAGTCTCCTCTTCCAGTAATTTAAATATAATTTTTCACAAAGTTGTCAGGTGTTATTAGCATGTGTTTCCAGGCACATTCCAGCACAGTTCTGTCATTTACACTTGAAGCTTGGTATCAAGTCTGGTGTGTTGATACCATTAAACACGTTAATGATTTTAATGTCTAAATTTTCATTGTTATTTGTACTCTGACCCAAGGATTACTTAGAGATGTGTGGTCTCTTTTCCAAATTTTGGTGACTTCTAGCTGTCTTTTTAGTATTGATTTCTGCTGTCTTTCCACTTTGATCTTATAATTTCAATTATTTGAAAATTTTCGAATCTTGCATTATGTCACATATATCAGTCATATATTGCTTTGTAACAAATTACCCTAAAATTTAGTAGCTAAAATAACATTTATTATCTCACAGTTTCTATGGGTCAGGAATCTGGGCGTGGTTTAACTGAATCCTCTGGTTTTGAGTCTCTTCCAAGTTTGTAGCTATTTTAAAGCCAAACTGTGAGATTTTGTGTAAAACTTCTAAAATTTCTGAATCTGACTTGGATCATCTTTAATATTACCAATCAAATATTATCAAAATATTCATTTTATTAATCCAACTTGACACTTTCTACATGATTATCCTTATGTTAACCTTGGGGCATTGCAATTAAATAAAATACCAAAGTTACCCCTCACTGAGTAGAAATTACAACATGGCTAAAAACAAGCTTACTGTGAAATGAAAGTGAATGACGTACTAGACATTAATAAATGTTAGATTCATCTTTTCACTTATTTATAGATATGTCTATAATGCTGAGGAAATTTTAAAGTTCCCTTCATTCAGAAAATCTGAATGCTTTCATTTTAACATTTACTTAGCTTTCTGTCTTCTGAATTTGCACCCTTTCTGCCATCTGCAGTTATCCATAAAACTTGATTATAGTTGGAAAAACAATTACTCCTTAGTAGCCAGTATGTTCATTTATATTTTACCAATATTATATTAAAATTTTATACTAAATTTTAGTAAATTGTTTAGATGCACAAAATTTGTTCTATGAAAACTTAGGCCAGATTTCTGCCTCCATCACTTATTAAATATATTAACTTGAAAAATCTGTTTACTCTTCTGAACAACTATTTATTCAGTTTAAAATAGTGATGGTGATGATGATGACGAGAGTGAAAAATAACCATACTTGTTTCAGAGGGGTCCTGTGAGAATTACTTGAATTAATATACTTGAAAAGTGCTCCACAATCTGATGAGAGGAATACATATATTATTATTAGTGAACAAAGAGGAACTTATGGCACTAGTATATCTATAGCATTCTAACATTTTAGACATACTTATGTAAAGAGAAATGCCATGATTTAGATGGTACTTACATTTTGTTCAGTTCTTCCATTCTAAGAGATTTATGAAATTCTGAAGCATCTCTGTATAGAAATACAGCCCACCCTGTGCAGTCAAAATTCTGCA
Source organism: Eidolon dupreanum (assembly GCA_028627145.1). Lineage (NCBI taxonomy): Eukaryota > Metazoa > Chordata > Mammalia > Chiroptera > Pteropodidae > Eidolon > Eidolon dupreanum. The sequence goes on along the minus strand of CM053516.1, from coordinate 5,998,313 downwards.
GGTGGCAAAACCCTATAGCTGGTCTTTCGCATCTGCTGATTCAGTCAGCCGTACATGGGCCGCGGTGTTTTCCATCTGCGGCTGGAAACCTGCAGTTGTGAATGTGGAAATATTATTTTCGATCTGAGGTTGGTAGAATCTGCGGATGCGAAATCCTTGGATAGGAAGTGTCCGCGGCAGTTCAGCCCCATGTTGTTCAAAAGCCGACTGTAGGTTCTGGTGGTCACCAAACTTACTGAAGCAGCCAAGGTAACCTCGTATTTAGGCCAAGACACCTGTACTTCTCTCTTACTCGTTAGCTCTTCGTGTTGTATCAGTTACCTGTTGTCTTGTTAAGATTAACGGTCATATTTTGTTATTTTTAATACTGTTTATTAAAATGACTTCAGCTTTGATATAACTGAAAATAAGTGAAGCAACATATATAATTCTCTCCAGAACATTCTCCAGCTTCTCAGAGCGGAGTTCATTTTCTGAGACTATTTCTTCTGCTAGAAATTTCTTTCTCATTTTTCCCCTAATTAATTCCTGTGCAGCTTTTACAAATGAATTTATATTTTACCTTCTCTTCAGAGTTTCTGTGATAATTCTAAATTACCATGATGTCTCTGTCTTTTAAAATCTGTGGCTTTTGGGGGGGGTACTTTTCTGTGATATTTCTCGTACTGCTGCTATATCGCTACGTTGTCTTGAATCGGTTTTTCGTATTTCATCTCTAAGTAAACTAAAATACCGAAGTGTTCACGTGTGTGTGTGTGTGGGTGTGCGCGCGCGCGTGTGTGTGTGTGTGTGTGTGTGTGTGTGAGAGAGAGAGAGAGAGAGACTGACTGACTATGTAAGTATATAGTAGTTGTACTTAATGAATAGAATTTGTCAAAAGATAGAAGACTAAGGATTTTTCTTCTCTTGAGTCATTAGGATACAATCTGAAGCTTTAGCCATATCAAGTTTTCATTTCCTTGTGTGGAAAAAAAGCCTCAGACAAGACAAGTGGAAAAGATGTGCCTTAGTTAGTCATATGTTGGCCTTTAGCCGAGAGCATGCATTTTTATTCAGGCTGTAAAAGTAAGCAGGGATTGCCATCATTTGCCAGCGATGCACACTGCTTGGATTTACATATGTCTCCAGACGGGTGAGAAAGTTGTGAAAATTTGTCAGCAAGTAGCACTGTAGCTTTTGAATTTCGTAGAGTAATTTCTCACACTGTCACTTGATGCTTTAGTTCTATGAAGCCTTAAAAAAAATGTGTAAAAGAGACCAGTCTTGGAATGCATTTTTCGTGACAAAATACTGGATGATTTGTTGTTTGCTGGGGGCGGAATATAAAACAAGCTCTGGGCATTTTGGGACCAATAATTGACTAAGAGGAACCATTTGTTTTGAAACAGTAATTGAGTTATTTATTTGGAACAGTTATTTAATTATTAGCTATTAATATACGGTATATATGACATGGATATGAAAAGTTATTCATTAATTGATATCGCAATTGGACAATATTTTACTGCTTTTTCATCTGTAGCTTTGTTTTCTATACTACTGTCATAGTTCAGGATCTAAGCATTGTTCACATGCTCGCCTGTCATTGTCTGATAACTGGCCTCACCTGTCACTTCTAGTCAATCACTCCTACAATCTACTCCCCACGTTGTTGCAGAATGATCTTCTAAAAACTGAAATCTGATCATTTTCGTCCCTTGATAAGTACTTTTAATAGTGTCCTTGACCTAGAGAATGAATTTGGAACTCATTTGAATGACACTCAGAGTATTCTTTACAACATAACCTTTCCTGCTCCTGGCTTTCCCTCCACCGTAAGCTCAGCCCATGACAAACCCCAGCCATCTCCTGAGCCTGTGAGATGGCTTCTCACCCCTGTGCCTTTGTGAAGCATCTTTTTCAGCCTGCCGAGCCTCTCTGCCCCACTGCTGAGTACATGTTTATAGTTCGATATTTAGTTCAAGAACCACATCGTCTCAAGCCTTTTTTAACCCATCAGTGTTTCCACATGGAAATGACTGCATATCACCACATTGTGGCCTCATTGTTCTGGGTCCATATTTTTATTCACATAATAGTGAAATATACTGTATTTATCTATGGACTTGTCTGTTAACCTGCTCGGAATGAGGGGCCTTTCAGAACAGGAAATATATACTGTCTATATTAGTAACTTATAACATGCATTGCTCAATTGATGTTATAAACTACAAAGGAAAAGAAAAACAGCATAAAATAACTTGAAAAAAATAAATAGCAGAACTGTAGCTCTCAGTGGCAGGAATGAAATTCAGATCTAGATAGACTTTGATCCAACACTCAGAGTCTTTGAAATGCTGACATTTAAAAGTTTAGAACCTCAACGTACTAACAGTTTTGGCAGAGAAAAAATAAATGTGCGCTGAGAAAGTAAAGTAGGGACCCTTATTTTTCCACCTCCGTTTTTCCCCCGCATTATTTTAGTGCTTAGCAAGCATGTCCCTTTACAGTGTCCCAGTCACACAACACTGACTGTAATGACTCTGCTCACTCAAGAACATAATGCGAAATGCCAGGGGAGATGCAGCTCCACGGTCCGTCCACATCTGGGAAACTGCAAGACCTGGAGGAGAACAACAGCTGGAGATAATACCTACACTCTACGAAATGACTTTTATCTCTTCTTTTGCTGTCAAACTTGCAAGGGTCAGACCTAAAGCCATGTTCATCTGCCTCCTGGCTGTGCAGGACTCGTGGTGGGGACCCATGGGCAGCCCCTCCTATGTCTTATCTCCACTTCAAGCTTTATCACTCTGGTCCAGTTACTCCAGTGTTCTTTTGCTGTGTGACTTCTTCCCTTCTCTTGACAAGAGCTGCATTCTGTTCCTCTCCCCTTGAGTCATGACTGGCCGCAGAACAGGACCGTGCTTGCCCGAGCACGGACTTCTCAACTTACTTTTCTCTTCATTTTAACTCAAAACACTTTGATCCTAGAAATCCGAGACCTGATGGCCAAATTGTTATAAGCTCCGCGCCGTTTCCCATCACCTCATTTCTCTCCGCTTTCTTCATTCCGTCTCTAGAAACATGGAGATCCTCTTTTGCCGGAGACTGACAGTGCCGAGCCTCACAGTGTCAGTCAGTCCTTTGGTCCCCACGTCAACCAAAGCTCCGTGGCACCAGGAATCAGGCCCACTGGAGTGGGGAGGAAGAGGGATGAAGATGACATTGGTTACGTTCTCACACGTGTTTATCAAAGCTTGACAGCTGAAAACATTGAGGCTGAAAAGCAACTTTCATAGATGTTACCAGCTAGCAGTTTTTAAGTTTGAGAATCAAAACAGATGTTTTGTTCTCAAGCATTATGAGAAGTCGGGGTGGTACCGCAGTACCTCTGGCCAAGCCCACATGGGGCAAAGGGATTCCAGCCATGGAACAGCCACGCCAGGACTTCCAGCTGCGTTCTGTGCGGGTTCGTGTTAGGGCCAAAGCACTCATTTCCGCAGCCACAAGTGTCAGTCGTAGATGAGCTATCGCTTTAGGTGGCTTATGTCTCTCTGTGGCATTGCTTTTGGCCACAAGAAGCTGCCTCTCCCAAGATCACACCCCTTCCCCAAGGGCAGGTATAAGAGATACGTAGTCAATGCTGAAGGCCAAGGCCAGGCACCCTTTCTTCTCCTCAGTACAACTCTCAAGGGTCATCTCAGCCTTAGAGCTCTCGCCATAATGGATTTCAACCTTTCCATCTGCCCAGATTGATGCCTTTTTATCCATTTTGGAAAATTTTCAGCCACTGATTCTTTGACTCTTTTCCCTCCTGTCTGTCAATTTTTCCCCTCTGGAGATCCATCGTATTAGAAAATAGTCTGGACTTCAAGTATATGAAATATTTAAACATTTTATTTTCTTATACTTCTGCATGCTGCCTTGTGCATACATATTTTTTCACATCCTTTTCCAGTTAAATAAGTTTTCCTTGCTTGTGTTTAATGTCCCATTCATTGATATTTTAATTAAATAATATTTTCATTTCCAATTTTTATTTTTTCAAACTATCTGGTCAGTTTTGATAATAACCTGTTCCATCATCCTTTTAATAACACTCTTTATTTTTAAATGTATCTAACACACCTTCATATATGTTGTATCTGATGATCACATTATTTTCAGAACCGAGTTTCTAGGTATGTCTTTAATTTTTTACCCTAACTCTGTGTCATGTTTAGTGGTTTCTTTAATGATCGTAAGTTTTAATTATAAACCTTTGGTCCTTGAAGTAGTATCAGTGGGAAGTCTTTGAGGGTTTCCTTTGACTATGCCAGGTGACTGAGAGAAACTGTAGCTTGGGACCACTCTAAAGTTTTCTCTTTGGGTTTCGATGGGACACAGGCACAAGGTGATTTCTGGCTCCCACTCAAAACCAGTGCAACCTGGTAGGAGGCAGTACT
>CM053516.1:5973411-5993386 GCA_028627145.1 Eidolon dupreanum | reverse complement strand
CACACACACACACACACACACACACACACACACCCTATGTGTAATTTTTGTGAGAACATAAATAAGAATTTGATGGGAAAACACAAACACATATTTACATATATACAAGTTGAGTTTTATAATTAAGTAAATGGTTATTTTTAGATGACATATTAATGAACATCGCCTATTATGTTTTGTGGGATTGTTGTAAGTGTTCAGATGTCACCCAGTGAAAGCCAGGATAATGGGACATGTAACTGTGAAGCGGCAGACAGGTAATTAGTGCCTGCAGGAAAAGTCAGAGGTTGAAAATAAGGAGTTTTAGATAATGTATTTATTTTTCTCATGAAGTTTGCATGCATATAGTTAAGTGTAAAGCCTTTAAAAATGGTATTTTGTTTAGTTAAGAAAAAGTAACTAAGTATATTCTAGTCATTATTCTATTTATTTGACTGTTACATCTTAAACTAATTTATCACACAAACATCAAAGTAGAATCAAGTATATGATGATAAAATTATTCTAAAAGTCAAATATATAAATTGATTATCTCTCTGGAATTTTTTATTTTCCTCTCCTTTTAAATAATGATGATAATGAGTGTAATCAAGGAAATGGTCAGAATATATTTAAATAAAAATGCTTTTTATGAATGACATGAGCAATGACAAAGATTCTATGTTCATAAAAAATGTCAGTGATTCTTATTTATGAGGCATTAATATGTTTCTACAGACTATATCAGGATTTTCCAATTTTTTTAGAATTTCAACATATCCACAGCAATATATAATCTACCAACCCTCTAAAAATACTAAAATAATTTAATTATTTTTAGATATGGTATAAATATATTATTTTGAGTAAAACATTTTTTTATTTTAGGCTACTATTAAATCACATATAATTTATTCAATTGTATGAATAAATTATTAATAATATACAAATTAAATAAAATATGAGTCATATAAAACAATATTTTTCCATTTAATAACAATGATGTGATTAAATGTTTACATAATAAAATAATAATATCAGTTTTTGCTTGACATTTTGTATCATTCTTGACTTTAGGCCCAAAGATATATCGAAAGGTAAAATCAAATTTTATTATGTTTTATGATATCAAAGACTGATTTTATTCCCTAATATTTGCTATTACATTTTTATTTTAAAAAATCAAATCACGTACATTAATATTTTGTGTTCTAACTGAGAAGATGAGTAGTTCTAGTTTGTTATGATATTTAAAAGGCCAAATTGCTTTTTATCATCACTATATTCTTTTTGCTTACTTAGAAAATAGTGAATTTTTAAAAAATTAAATTTAAATTGATGAAAGTCTCTCAAGGTTATCTGGAGGAGAATTTACAAAATTATTATCATTTTAATTTCTTCAGTGTATTATATTTCAATAATAGTGTCTTATGTTTACAATTTTTATGAATCATCAATTATGATAATGAACAAGAATTTTGAGAATAAAAATTTAAAAGATTTTTAAAATCTTTATCTTATAGTCAGATAAGTGAAACAATCACAAGCATACACCTTAATACATTTTTTTAAAATCAGGCAAACCTATGTAAGCAACATCTGGGGCAAGAAACAGAATCTATTAACAACACAAACACTTCTCATATTCCCTTCCATTTAGTTTTCCTAATGTTAAATCAACTTTGCCCTCCCGGGATAAATGCGAGTTAGTAATGGTGTATTTTCTGTAAGCTGCTGGATCCTTGTCCGTAACTGCTGCTTAAAATCATTGCTTCTTGTATTCATGAGTGAGGGCGGCTTTGATATTTCCTTTTCTCATAGTTTTTTTGTTCAACTCCAGGGCTACAATTTTCTAGTCCTGTATACTGAATTGGGGAACAGATTTCCTCATTCTGTTCTCTGGAAGTGTTCGTATAAGATTATGATTTTATTTCTTAAAATATCATTCTAATTTGCTAGTGGAACGTCTGACCTAGGTGCTTTCTCATTTCCCCATTGTATTGTGGATAATTTAAAACATATACAAAAGCAACGTGTATACAAACAGGCATGGACTAGCAACCTTCAGGTGACAATGGTTGATGTGTAGTGGTTGAGAAACAGCATGGATCAGATCACCTGAAGGGCTTGTTAAATCACAGACTAATGGGCGACAGGTGTCCAGTTTTTGATTAAATACATATGGGCTGGGTTTGAGCGTTCGCCCTTGCTTGTAACAAGACCCTCAGAGCTGCTGGGGCTGCTGGAGTGAGAGCCACGTTTTGAGAACCACAGGAAAAGAAAGGTTAGTCTAAAGAACTGTACATTCTCCAGCTTCTACTGTTATCTACCCATGATCAGTCTTGCTTTATATAGACTCTTACCTCATCATCTTCACCAAACTAATTTGAAATGAACCTGAGAAATTATTTTACTTGTAAATATATCAGTATTTATCTCTGAAACATAAAGACAATTTTTTCCATTGTTTTATGTTAGTACATAGAAATGAAATAGATTTTTGTGTCTCCATCTTGTATTGTGTGGCTTCACTGAATTATTTCTAGAAGGCTTTTTTTGTTTTTTTTTTTTTTTGTTTGGTTATTTTGTCAATTACTTACAAAGATAATCATGGACACCTGCAAAGAGAGAGTTTAATTTCTTTCTTTGCAGTCTATATGCCGTTTATGTCTTTTTTTCTTGCCTATTATAGTAGCTGGAACTTTAATTATTATTATTATTTGGTTTGGTTGTTTTTTCTTGTAGGTATTCTCTATCAAGTTAAAGTGGTTCTTCTCTATTCCTTACTTTCTGAGAGTTGTTTTTTTTTTTTTTTTTTTTTTTTTTTTAAATCATGATTGAGTGTTGGAATTCCTCAAATGCTTTTCTTATTTAGCATGTTTGGATGTGAATAAGTTTGATCTCCAACTGTTAAGTAAATCTTGCATAGTGATGTTGTTTGGGCTACCATCTTTGGTTTTGGTATTAGGATAATACTGATCTCATAAAATGAGTTGGGATAAAATCTGAAAAGTAACCTTCAGATTATCACAGCCATATTAATCAAGGACGTGAGAGCAAAGTAAACAACATATTTAGGACAAACCTTTCACTGAGTATTGAGATTAACATGAGGTTAGATATTGGCAGTGTGACTACTATAAAACAAACAAACAAAAACTATTTATTTATTTATTTTTTAATGAGCCTGGGCTGGGGATGCGTGAGATTTTATAACTCTAGGCACGTTTATACTGGAGGAAAGAGCCAATGACTATGGAGACAGGGAAGGAACAGGAGCTAAAGACAGGCACTTGCGTATGGGAAATGGGAAAAAGCTAACACAAAGATGCTTGTCTTTGTTGGTGTGTTGAGCTGGCTCGCACTGGCTCTGGGGATCCCCTTGTAAAAATTTCAGCGAGTTTGCAACACAGTCCATTTCACATTAGTAGCTTAAAATTGGCCAGAGTAGGAGTCTTCACATCATGGAAATCAGAAAATGGTACAAATCAGGACGTTTACTCCCTTCGCTGCCAGAGGACCTGTTTCAATGTTCACAGTGCACCACTGCTTAGGAGACTTGGCTCATGGAAGCATGATACATTAGACAAAGACGTTTAACACGAATTTGGTAGTTACTCCTTTCTTTACAATGGCAGTTGTCTCGGTTGTCAACAAGCCTCAAAATTTCACCTTTAAAAGCTACATACCGATGTGTATATCTAAAATATATAGAACCAACATAAGTGTTGGGGAGGGAATACCTGTGTTAACATTACTCAAATTAATGCATGTGGTTTGGAATTACATTTCATCCATCCATCTATCTATCTATCTATCTATCTATCTATCTATCTATCTGTTGATATAAAGATACACACAGATGAAATCAAAGAGGATGTCCCCTAAAAACCTGTGTTAGATGCTGCAAAAATTGGCTCTGATGATTGATACCAATACTGCAAATCAAGAGCCTGAATAATATTGTTTACTGCAAGTTGGAAAAGGAAAACCAATGCTATATTTTTAAATAAAATGTTTTGTGTAGTATATTATGTAAGACAGTTATATAACTATATTAATACATCTGTATCCATACCCGTACATATATTCAAACTGACCAGAAGACTTTTTTTTAAATTTTCAGATTTGGAAAGTAAAACATCATATTATTATTTAGTTTCCTTTTATAATTAGGAATGCATGCTGCATTTTGCAAACAGGATCAAGAATAAATTGTATTTTTACATTTAATAATTTTTTTTGTAAAATGGAAATCATAGATCTTTGCCATTTTAAAGCCTGAAGTTAGAGTCTCAAACTTCCTATAAATATTAATGTGATGATTGATGGTAAACATAAATGTCATTGAAAAATTATTCATTTTGTTTGCAACGATTTCAAACCTTGGCCGTTTGATAGAATATTTGGAAAAAGTAAAACGTGAAAGCTGGAAAGCTACTGGTCGAGTTGACATTTCTGTTTGTACTTTCTAATCCCAGAAGAACAGAAATACATAAATGGATTATTTCTGCTAAGCATATCTCTACGTGTGTGTGTGTGTGTGTGTGTGTGTGTGTGTGTGTGTGTATGTATGGTTGTAGAAATTGTCTGCATGTAGCATTCACTGGATATTGACTTAACAAGACACATATTTTCTGCAAATTGTTTCAATCACAAAGCATTTAAAATAAAATTCCATTTTGGGTTAGCTTGATTCAATCTATATTGATAATATCAAACCTGTGGGGTGATGTAATGAACTCATCTAGCCAGTAGTTACAGTGTTTTCTAAATGAGTGCCGCCAATTTCTTTCCATCAGTGAAGTGACCTGAGCTGAGTTTGACATCATTCTCTGTTTTCTCCTGCATATTGTAAACTGCCATTTAAAAGAGACTGAGATATAATCAATCAGATCCAAAAGGCTGTTTCTTCAGCCTCCAGCTCTCTTATCCTCTAGGCAGTGTGCAAATGCTCGGCTGGCAAAAGGTGGGTGTTTTATCACTAACAATGCTCTTTAGTATTTCAGCCACTCTAGCGATGATTTAAAAATGACACTTGTGCTAATATATCTTTTTTCAGCTAACACTTTAAAAACAATATGCCACTGCAGGAGCAAGTTTAGCCATGGGAAATAGAAGGGCAATTTATTAATGAATTTTCTTATACAGTTAGCAATTTATATGGATCAGCAGAATTCTTCACCCATCTGCAATGGATTTGGCTTACTCAGGATCCCTAGTAGTGGGGCTCAAAGGTGGCTGCACCCCCAAAATTTTTTCCCATACCTGGTAAATAACTGAACCGATCAAAATCTGAAAAACTTCTGCTGTCTCTCCTTAACTCCATAAATAAACTCTAAATAATTGTCTTCTCGTTTTCTTTATATCTTGACCTTGTCAAACTAGTTCTTCAGGGGCAGCGATGCTTCTTGAGGATAACCTAGACTCAATCCAAGGGAGGAAAGTAGTATTAAGAAGAATCTCTTAACTAAATTATGTAAGAATGCAAAATACTGAAGCTAAAACCTACAGGCTAAGCCAGTGCTCCTGTATCAATTTCACAAACCAACCAAAAATCTTTACACATGGTGACCTAGCACCAGCAAAAAGGTCCCGGAACCACCCAGGACCTCCACACCTGCTGCGCCTCTCTGTCCTGTAGCCTCTGTGAATTCACTGCCCAGAGGTCACCTTTACTAGCTCGCTGGCTTAAGGTGTGTGTTCCCGGAGAAGGGAACTTGGAGCCTCTCTTTCTGGCCTCAAAGTGAAATAGGACTCCTTTGTTTTTGCGTCTTTTCTTATTCTCATTCAGTTTTCTACTTTCCTCATTGTTCAAACTGAGAGTTTGAATGTCGGTGACATCTCACACCTGCCATCATCTCCTTCATCCTGATGGCTATAACAGCATGGGAAAACTAATGCAGTATCATACACTCAAAAGTATTTACACACATAACTTGAGGGAAAACAACTCTGTTTACCTGCGACCTAAGAAATAGTACATCACCCTTAATATTCTTTTTGAGAGTCTCTTCAGCCCCTTTCCACCTAGAAATAAGCACTTCCTGAATTTTATTTTTTTTTTAATTTCAGCACATGCATTTATATATTATGTTATTATTTGATTTTATCTATTTTGAAACTCATGTCAGTGGAAACATGTCATATTATTCTAAATTCCCCCATTTCCCTAATATTATGTGTAGGGGACTTAGCAAAGCAAATGTGTAGAAGTTTGTTATTTCATTTTTGTTATCATACGGTATTTTTTATAGTCTGACGTATCACAATTTTCACCATTCTAGTGTTGATAGACTTGTGGGATTTTTCCATGTTTCTAGGCTTTTTGTTGTTGTACTTAATATAACCAGTGCCGCTCTGAGCATTCTTAACCTGTTCTCAGTGTGCATGGTCAGGAGTTTGTCCAGAGCTTATCTGAACATGGAATTGTTGGCCATCACCGGCTACATTACAGTGTTTCCTAAGTAGCTATTCAAATTCACATACCGTTCGCCGAGTATAGGGATATTGTTAGCCATTTAAGTTATGCCAATGTGGGGGCTGTAAAATGCTATTTTATTGTGGCTATAATTTGCATTTGACTGATTAATAATACATTTTAATATCCTTTCAGAAGCTTATTAGCTATTTAACGTGCTCCATTATGAAATGGCTAATCACATCTATTGCCCATTTTAACATTCTTTTTCTTCCTGGGTTTGATTTTTTTAAAAAATAATTTACTTAATAAACCAAGTAAGCTACATGAATATATATGTGTGTATATATCCACACATCTACATATATATTCTTTCCATTCGTGGCTGATTTTTTTTTCTTTTCACTTTAGGGTGTCATTTGTTGAATAAAATTTATTTGTAATGTAATCAGAGTTTTAAATCATGTTTAATCCTAGAATATATTTTTACATATGATTTAATGAATAAATCCAATTTGATTTTTTTTCTGTGTGAAAAAACCACGTAAACATGTAGCTAATTGTTTCCGCATCATTTTTTGAGTAGTCAGTCTTTACCCAGTTGTATGTAAAGGACACTCAAGATTCCAAACATGTCCTAAACTTTCTCTTGGCTCTCCATTTGATTCCCTGCTTATTCCTGCACCAACTTCTCCACTGTCATATACAGCAGGGTTTTATAACAGCCTTGGTACGGGGTAGGGCCGCTGCCCCACTTGTTATTTAAAATCATCTTGGCTCTTATTTATAGCCCATTTACTTACAAGTAACATTAAAATTAGATTGTCAGTTTACACACATACATTCACACGCTGAAATCATATCTATTATATGGCATATTCTGGGGAGATCTCAAATTCTGAGTTCTACCCATGAGCCTGTGATTCTCTTGATTTTTATTTAGTGATAATTATGTACTCAAAGAAATTTGCATAAATAGAACATAAATTCCTATGCACTTTTTACCCCAATGGTGACATCTTATATAACTATACTTTAATATCAAACTTTTCAGTCAGTCTTTCTTCAGATGTGTGTGTGTGTGTGTGTGTGTGTGTGTGTGTGTGTGTGTGTGTGTGTGTATTAATTCTTGTGTTCTTCTCTTTCTGAGACTCTGATACTACATAGATTAGGTTTTTTTCTTATTGTCCTACAGATGACTGAATTCATTTTTTAATGTAGTTTTCTGTTTTGTTCATATTGGGTAATTTCTATCTGTCATCGAGTTCACTAATTTTTTCCTCTGTCATCTCTGTATTTGAGCCTATATAGTGAGTTTTATTTTAATTCAGTTATTTTCAGTTCTAAGATTCCCCTTTGATTATTTTTCATATCTTCCATTTGTTTTAACATTCTTCTCAAGTAATTCCACCTGACTTATCTTGGTATTGGCATCTTTGATCGTGTTTTCTCATTCAAGTTGTTCAGATTCTTAGTATGATGAGTTTTTTTTTTATTGTGTTATGTCCATTTGAGGTATTAAGTTGTGAAATTCATAATGGTATTAATCTTTAGCTGACAGTCACTAGGTGTAGAATGTTGAAGACGAAGAATTTTTCCTCTGCCCTTCTAGGTTTTTCTGGCTGTTCAAAAATTGAATTGTCATGAGACAGATGTAACAGGAGAAAATAACCAATTCAGTTATGTATGTATATTCATGGATCTCATAAGAACATGTGGCTCAAGGACAAAGTGGGCTGTTGAGGCTTATGTGCCCTGTTGAACTAAGAAGTGGATAGTGGTTTGGGACTCAAAGGGGAAGAAGGCAATGCACATGAGGATGGAAAAGCAAATGTTTGCTAAACAAATGTTTGCTGGGCCATGTGGAGACATCGGGGTCACAGAAGGGACTCCGATCTCTGGGATCCACCTGAGATTCCCCTGCCGCAGCTAGTCCAGATTATGCTGTCCTGATAAATGGTGATAGCTCCCTTCCTAGGACGGACCCTCTCTCTAAATTCTTTTAGGCGATGAGGCAGAAGGTCACAGGTTCTTTCTGAGTCTTTTGTTTCTTAAAAATGAAATCCTCATGCTAGAGAGTACATTTTGGCATGGCAAATTTTGCTTTCCTGCAAACACAAAGATCTGGATATTTTGCAGGATTCTGGCTGGGGACTGATGTTCAGTTTACTTCTGGGCCCAAGTCGGTACACTTGATGGGAATGACATGCTGCCTGTCCCCAAGGCGGACTGGATGCGTGGCTCCCGAAGTGTGGTATTGCACAGTCTGAATATCCAGTTATTCACCCCGAAATGTGATATGATACGGCCTGAACATCCAGTTTTTAATCTCAGTGAAAGTTCCTACACCTTGCTTTTGCTTTACTTGGTCAATGACTTCCGTGAATAAATGTGGTTGCAATAATATATCTGTGAGGCATTGAAGCAGTTACCTTCAAATATATGAAACGGGAGTAGCCTGTCAATTGATGGCCATACAAGAGCTTCACTTAGTTCTTTTTCTGCTTCAACTCATTCTCATCTGGAACACCACATTCTCACTTACGATTTGGGCAGCCATAACCTCTGGTTGTAATAAAAAGGCAGAAAACTAGTTAAATTAAAAACGTGTAGACACACATACCTCTAAATTCATTTAATTATTTTATGTAGTATATTAAGATGATAAAAATGATTGAGTACCTACCATGTTTTATGCCTCTGATATTCATTATATCTAACTCTGAACAACAGAACAAAAAGTTAACAAGGAGGACTGGCATTGCCTATTTTAATTGAAGAATTTGATGCTCAGGAAATTGAAGCAATTTGTCTTAAGCCACACAATTAACAGTTGATAGACTCTAAGTATGTCTCACTTCAAGACAATACAATAATTCCACTGGAGTACTTTTCTAATTTTTTAAGGAAGAATTTCTTTAGTTAAAGTGTTACCAATTTTTAAGGAAGTGAATAAATTCCACAAAACCATTTTGTAACAGCATACTTGAATTTTCAAAAGAAAAAAGCCTGGATTAAATGTTCACAATGATTGTGGAACTTTGATTTTAATCTATGTTTCAAAATAAAAAAAATGAGCAAATTATAATTTCTATATGGAAAATATAGATACCTACCCAGAAAAGTGAACTTACATTTTAGGTTGTCTTGATCTAAACACCTCATAAGAAATCAGATTACCTGCCATTGAGAATTATATGCATTCATCATTTTAAAAAAGTTAAATCATTTATATTCTGGAGGTAGCATTAGTTTATTACTATTCTATTATTGTTCTATTAAATTATTGTAAACACATTCCTAGTTTATAATTATTTAATCACCAATGCAGCAGGTATTTGAAGAGCTACTTTGCCAAGTTTACTTTGTATTTTTAATTAACTTTTTTTGCCTCTCATTAAATTTACTCTTGTTATTAATGATTGTTTAGCACTGGTAGAGAACTAGCTTTGTTGGCAAGACCAAATAATATTTTCATCGGAAATGATCAGGCTCAACATGAAAGAGAGATCAATTACTTTAAATATTATGAATAGGCTAAAAATCTCGGGGATATTTTAAAAAGTAATGTTCTTGTTATAAAAATCTTGAAAAGAAGCTATAAATATTTCCCAATGTCAGTTTAATTGCATGTGTTTTGTAAGATTATATGCCATAAAATTTAAGAGGTTCAATGTGGTATTTGGTAAAAGGTGGATTATATAAACACAGGTACTTGTTCATTGTCAAAAGCAAATTAACAATAGAACTTACAGTTTCTAAAAAAATATTAGGGTATACTTATTAATTACTGAAAACATAAATTCATGTAATTTTTCATTTCATTTTCTTTAACCCAGTGTTATTTTTCACCCTTTTCTTCACATGTCTCCTTTTTTTTTTTTAATTAAAATTTTTAGTATTTCTCAGGATTAAATTCATTTTTGCTTACAACATTTTCTACCTACTGTCAGACCTGATAACCTCTGTTCTGGGGTTTCGGCCTTTTAGTGTTTGTTTACCAGCTCAATTACTGTAAAAATGACCTCTATCCAGAATTATTTGAATTTTTCCATGTGCATTGCTGATAGCATTTAATTGAGTAATTTTTCTAAAGTCTGATTTACTTCCTTTTCAGCCCAGTTTCCATATGTGTCCCAATAATTTGGGACTCAGCTCAAATTCCCAAATTATTTTCTCTTCTTGTAGATTATCATTTACATAACCCTTGTTTTCATTTAATTCTATGAACCTATAAAGCCTTTGTTATACTAAATAGTTATAGTGGAAAGATGAACATGTACTCTAACGTACTTTGGTTAAAATTAGTCTTTTTCTCTTTGTTCCTAATAAAAATGACCCCATATACCAGTTATTTCCAGTGATCGAGGTGGTGACTAGAGACCATTGTTCAGTGAACTCTAAATTTCAAGGGCTTTATGGACCTAATCACATCTAAATAAACATAGTATTACAGAATACGTTTTTAGAGACATACGTGTCTAGGGGCCATTGTGTAACATTACCTATCTATTCTCCCTCGCCCTCCAATAAAGAAGACATTGTGTTGTTTCTTTTTCTGTCCAATTCTAATCATATGTACCACAGGAAAGATGCATTTAATTTTTTGTGAGCCTAGGGTATTAGATCACCAGAGGACGACAGTGAAGGCTGTACTACCCAATCCTGCCCAGTCCTTGTCTAAGATCACTGCTGCCTCCTTGCATGCTCATCTCATAGTGAGCGTGTAGTAACTGTTCCTGGGTGTGAGTGCTAACCTGCTGGTACCATCGCTGGTGGCCATGGTTCTCCATCAGTGGCACAGTCCAGTTCCTCATTTGGAGTTTCATTGCTCCCCTGGCTGGTGTCCAGTTGCAGCTTGTCTCCTGGAGGGCAGCTCCCTCTACTGTTCCTTTCGGGATTCATAAGTATTGTGTCTCATGATGACAAGGCTCTAGGGATATTTTGTCCTGATATCCCCAGGCAACCATCTATCATACCTGCAGCATGTTTGCCAAAGTGGAACCAGTGCTTATCATGTCACCATTTGTATTGCTGCCATTGTACATTGGTGACATATGCACAGTGCTGGAAAATGATCTGAATCCTGGAGTATTGAGCATTCTGTGAGACTGCCAATAGGTATGTCAAACCTCCAAATATAGTTCCGTCTGGGAGTCATGCAGTGTGCTTCTTATTAACCTAAGAATAAATTTTAAAAAAATCCAAAATAAGAGACAACAAGCTTTTATTTGGGATCAAAAAGAATTATAATTTGGGAAGCACAGATTCAGGCAGAAACCCCAAAATTGCCCTGATTATAGGATGAAGACAAGGAGTGTTTTATGAGAAAAAGAAGGGAGGTGATTACATGAACAGAAGAAAGCCATTTCTATTGGTGCCAGCAAGCTGAGTTACTCCTGAGCTCTACCTGGCTGGTTACTGATTCTGTTTTCAGAGTCCATAAGCATCAGCCCTGTGGTCAGGATGTCTGCTCTCTAGGTAGCTTTGGAAGACAGTGTTGGATTGGCCCAAGCCATATGTTATTTTGCCCAGTTCAAACATTCCAAAAGCTCAAGGAGCAAGACGTGTAGACATTTCCTCTGGAATGGCTGCTCTGGCTCCCTTTCAAAATGGCTCCACTTACGTTAACTTTCCGTGTTACCATAGACTGTCCTTCCCTCTGGAGGGAAACGATTTGGAATAGCAGAGATCAGATGTCAGTGGACTCGAATGACTGCTTTGCCTCAGCTGGGAGGAAATCATCATGCTTGGAACACACAGTGGTCCATGTAGACAGGACACAATCGTTGTCCTAGGGGGAAGGAGAATAACCTGTTTATGTATCCTGTAGACTCCTTGTGGAGTTTTCCCTCCATGTATTCTTAAATACACTGTTTACCCTTCATTAGTAAACTTTGCTGTGCTGTCCCCTCCCCGATTGGATGTCTTCCTGGCATCGTTTCAGGGATAATCAATAACTTAGGCATCAGAATGATATGATACCCCAAGGCGGTGGGGACAATTTCAAACCAAATCCAGTAATTATTTTCCAGTTGGGCTGAAACAACAATTTTCTACTTCGAGTATGTTCTGAAACTCTCAGTGGTGATATTAACATGTGACGTTTGAGTAATGCAATGTGACAACCTTTGGGAGATCTGCATAACCAAGCCAGTGTTTTCCAAATGGCCAGTGCATGATATTGGAAAATCATTCACGATTAAAGATGCATTAAATGGGATACAGGCAAATGGGTTTTAAAGAGAATGAGAAGTTATTGATGTGGTTTCAGAATCTGAATTTTAGCTAATTTTTAAGGAGCTACTATTTGTTGGTTGTGCTAAGAATCAAAGAACATCCACAATTGTTTGAGGAGATTATTAAAATACTCTTTTTAAGTAACACATCTTAGTAAGACAGAGCTTTGCTCTTATATCTCAACTGAAATAATGTACTACGCTAGATTGAATGCAGAATCAGATGTGAGGTTAACTTGCCTTCTAGTCAGCCAGAAATTAAAGATATCGGCGAATATGTAAAGTCATACCACCTTTCGCAATCATTTTCTTGAAAATAGCCATTTTCCTTGAATATTGCTTGCTTATTTTTTCTATATTTAGTCTGTTCCTGTATTTTACCTT
The DNA here is from genome assembly GCA_028627145.1 of Eidolon dupreanum. Classification (NCBI taxonomy): domain Eukaryota; kingdom Metazoa; phylum Chordata; class Mammalia; order Chiroptera; family Pteropodidae; genus Eidolon; species Eidolon dupreanum. The sequence goes on along the minus strand of CM053516.1, from coordinate 5,980,363 downwards.
CAACTATACAAATTCAGAGCATGCCTTTGTTGCTATTGCTAAGTCAGTTACACAGAATATTATTAATAACATCAAGGCTTTCTTGCTAGTTCTGGACTATCAACTCTCATTCTTTTATTTGTTTCATTTTGGAAAGAACACTTAACATGAGATCTATCCTCCTAACCAATTTTTCAGTGTATAATACATGATCGTTGATCACAGGTGCAATGTTGTACAGCAGATCTTTAGAGCTTATTCATCTTGCTTACCTGTCGATTGGTAACTCTATTTTTCTCCCAGTCAGCCCCTGGCACACACCATTCTACTCTCTGATCCTATAAATTTGATTATTTAAGGTACCACACATAAGTACAATAATGCAACACTTGTTTTTCTGTAATTGGCTTATTTCACTTAGCACAATGTCCTCAAGGTACGTTCATATTGTCCCGTGTTGCACAATTTCTTTTTTAATGCTGAATGGTATTCCATTGTATGCATATACCACATTTTCTTCATTCTTCTGTTCATGGTCATTCAGGTCATTTCCCTCGGCTATGGTGGACAGTGCTGCAGTAAACAAGAGAGCTAATATCTTTTTGAAATACTGATTTTATTTCTTTTAGTTGTATAACCATGAATGGGATTGTGAGATTATATGGTAGTTTTACTTTTAATTTTTTGGGCAGCCTCCGTACTGTTTTCCATAGTGGCTGTATCAATTTCCATTCCCAACAGTACACAAGGGTTTCTTTTTACACTGTCACTAGTACTTGCTATCTCTCTTTTTTGTGTCTTTTCAATTTTTTCCCTACTACCATCTTCTCTTTCAAGATCTCTCGCCAGTGCTAGCAGCAACAGATAGGGGAATTTTTCACTTTCTTCCTCTCTGACTTTGATCACCTACTAATATGCTTAGCCAGTCTTCTCACAGCCTAAACCTCATTCCTTCATCTTCCATTCATAAGACTCATCTGTCATAATTAGCCTCAGAGTTTTGCCACTTCATAAAAAGTATGACTAGTTATCCTGGTATCAACTCCTCCATTTATTTTTCCATCTCCTACTTTAACTTGATAAAAAGTGTCCGAGTCATTAATATTTGTGCACATAGAAGGTAAGACTTGTCCCTGGACCAGTCTGTGTTAACACAAATGACTGGATTACCATGTCAGACTCACAGAAAGCAAATTGAACATTTCCAACTACTCAACCCCAAAACTTTAGTGTCATTTTTGAGTTTGCTCATTTTCTCAAACTCTAACAGCCCTAGCGTCAAAGCGTATCTTAAACAGAATCTGAACAGAGTCTGATATCTCTTCTCATGTCTACTATTAGCATGCCAATCCAAGCCACCATGATTTTTATTGCAGTAGCATCCTAATTTATCGCTCCACTGTTCCTTGCCCACTTCCAGTCTATTTTGAACACAGCAGCCAAGGGTACACACTTTAAGTTTGTTAATTCATGGCTCACACTTTCCAACTCTCTCAGTGAAAGTGAAAGTTCTTACTCTGACCCTTCTGGCCTTCTGTGATTTGGTTCCCATTCCTGCCAGTCCTTTTTGGTTACTTGTTTCCTCTCTGTTCCAGCCTCATTGACTTCTTCACAATTAAAAACAAACAAACAAACAAAAACCCAAACAAACAAAAAAACTCTCAAAAATGCCCGCATCATGCTGAGCTCAGCTCCTTGTGCCTGTTCATTCTTCTTCCACAAAGGTCTTGCCTCTGATGTACATATGGCTCTTTTCTTCTCTACTTTCACGTTCCTGTTTATTTCCTTCCCCGCTGGAAAATCTCATCTGAAAGAAGAGCCTCTTCCTCACCTCCACTCCCGCTGCTTTATTGTTCTCCAGAACACACATCACCATCTGCCCTTTCTTAGATCCTGATTCATTTGTTTATTGCCTACTTCACCTCACCAGAACGCAGAATCTCTGGGGCCAGAAATTTTGTTTCGCTTCTAATACTCAGTTGCAGATACTAGGCACTGGAATAAATATTAATACAGCACATATTTGTTGAATAAATAAATGAATGCTTGCATGAATGCATGGATGAATGAATGAATAAATAAATGATTTTTAGAAGTAAATTCAGAGTAATATTCTCATACATTTTTTCCACATAATTAGCTGAAAGACAACTAGTGTAAGCCTGACTATCTTACTTGAGTGTCTTCTCAAACGTAAACACAGATAATGAATCATTTCAAACTGCTCTTTATATAGCATTTAATGTTATGCTAGTATTTATTTTAGAAGTTTGTTGTGCCTGTCAATCCAGACAAACTTCTAAAAAAAAAATACTATCTACTATATATATCATAAATAGTATACATAGCTACACCAAACTTTTAGTAACATAGATTCTTCTCTATTTTTCAACTTAAGCTTTTCTCAAAAAAATGGTTGTCCTTTTTTTCAGAAGTATCTATAAAAAGTATCTATAATTCATGAGCATAAAAATTTCTTAAAGAATGGCAGGGCAAACCATTAAAAAATGGACCAACAAATGTGCCAATATTAAAATCGAAGTCTCCTGTATGTCAAGTGTCAATAAGAGAAGAAAATGCAAGTCATACCCTGGGAGATGACATTTTTAAATTTTATATAATGCTGCACCAGTGTTTATGATAGTGGGCAAAATCAAAGCAACCTGTTTCTGAGTAGGAAAATGGATAAACTGGGTCTTATATAACACCACTGTTAAAAATGAAATTTAACAAGATGTAAAAAAGTGTATAAATCTCAAAATAACATTAGCTAAAAAAAAAAACAACTTACAAAAGTACGTGCATGTATGATATCACTTATGTAGTTTAAAATACAGAACAACAGTAGATATTATATAAGCTTGTGTAGGAATGATACATAATAGAATAGTTATCTCTAAAGAGAGAAAAATGAGGAATATAAAATGGAGCTTTCAAAGTATGTTTTTTTTTTAATAGAAAGAACCAACTAACAGATATTTTAATAAATTTTATTGTTTTCGATGAGTATATGGCTGTCTATGTCTCTTTCCCCTCCAACTTTGAAACGATCTCAATCTTAGTAAAAAGTACATTTTAAATAACTTTTATTAACCATTTGAAAATGATGCTACATCTACCATGAATACTTTAGAATTTCACCTAAACACTCGTGTTCAATACAGCCATCAGAATAAGAAAGTTAACATCAATACATTAATATTATCTAATGCTTAGGCTCCACCGAAGTTTTAATAATTCCTATTTTTTTTTCCATTCAAAAGAATCCAGTCTAGACTCTCAAATTGTATTTAATTGTCTTTTAGTTTTCTTCAATTTAGATCATTTCTTAAGCTTCATTTTCTTGCCCTTAACATTTTTGTTGATTATAGGACAGCTATTTTGCAGTGCATTGGGGAAATAAAACCTAAATCTCCTCCCAACCAAAAAAAACACTACAAAGCTAGAAGAGAGAGAGAAAAAAAAAGTGAGCTTTGTTAGTGAGTAAACATTAAACCAGAATGTGACATGCATCACATGTAATGCACTAAGAGGTTGCACAGACAGGAAGAAATCTCACCCTTTGGCATAGTCATAGATACAGCCTGTTACTGACATGCCCCCAGGATAGACACTTATTCCTCAACTTAACAGCACCACGTGTCACGTATTTGTGTTACATGCTGTTAAGTCAGCTCCAACTACTGGTGACCCTGTGAATGAGTGGCATCCACAGTGTCCTGTCCTCAATAGCCCTGCTCAGCTGCTGTAGATTCATGTCTATGGCTTCTTTTACGAGTCAGTCCATCTCATATCACAGTTCTTCCTAAATTCACTTGGTAGAGGATGACCATCTGTGCCTGCTAATAGATTTTATACCAAGGAAAATGGACTTCTCTTTTTCTAGGACAGGTGGTGATTCTGCAGTTTGAAACACAGCTGGCCCACAGGTCAGGCTGCTCCTCTCCCATAGACAATGAGAGATGGGGTGTTATCTGCGTTGACGATTACATTTCCAAGCGATACTCCCCAGGTCCTTGAGAAAGATATTCCTGCTTTGTAAACTGACAAGAGGCTTATTTAGCTTTTGAAAAGATTTTCATTTCAAAGAGAAAAATAACTTAGAATGATAAGTTTTCTCAAGTAAATGCTCTAAGAGAAGGGAGGTAGGGAAAATTTCTTGACTTATTTTCATAAAAGAGAATATTTTTTTCTTCTTAGATTTATATTTACCATCCTCCATTTTGTTACTATAAAACAGAAACACCACAAATTTCCCATAACTTCGTTGCTGTTTTCACCTTCCTCTGGGTGAGCTGCGGCCCTCTAAATAGCCAGCAAGTCCCCAGTAAAATACAAAACAAAGCAATTGTCAGAATTACGATGAGATAATAAAATTTCTGTTGTTTTTAAAAGTACATTATTTGCCTTGGAGGAATACCTTTGGATATATTATATCAATGATGAAAGGTTAAATCAGATTTGTGATTAGTGATGCAATAAAAGTTTGGTGATCCATTAATTTTCCATATCAATGTGCTGTCTTTATTGCTTGCATTATTGTGATCCAATAAGCATTATTGTTCGTTCCTTATAAAGTTTTATCTAATCCAAGCCTAAGGGTAGCTTCACTCTGGAGTCTGGCCATCTAATTTTTAACCGAGAGCTTTCCTTTCAAGGCACAGTCAATTTCTCCCGAGTTTTAGTCCATGACATAAGTACCGTCACATTTATATGACAATTTAAGCTCTTCAGAAATTGTTCTGTCCTCACAAATATTTTTCTCAGATGTAACCGGGCTTTGGTAAGTTTACTCTCAGTTTTCCCTTCACTCTTAGAGCAGGACCTTCACTCTTAAGATATGTTTCTATTCCCTAGATTTATTCTTTCTGGGATCACAGTTGAGCCGTGTTGTCCGCTGTGGTGTCTCCACTCTGGCTGAGCTTGAACTTCAACTTTTCTCACTCCTGGGTGGCCTTGGAAGTCTGCTCAGATATTTGGGTTACTACCCTGTGGCTTCCTTCTCTTGTAACCTGCCACCAAATCCCATCTCTTGTTAGTCCTTGAGCCTTCAGCTGTGGCAGAGTCTTGCTCTCTGCTGTGCTCTACATTCCTGGGGAGCACTTTGAAAAATGCCTTTAGGAATAAATCTTGAGTGAAATGGGGATTACTTCATGCCCTTCGCTACTCTCAAGAATCACGGCCCTGCGTTGGCTTCTTTGCAGGGCTGTGAACAGTTGTTTCATGTATTTTGTCTTGCTTTTAGTGTTGTTATTCATGAAGACGCAGGTCCTATACTGACTCTACATCATAACTAGAACTGGAAAAATAAAAATTATTTTTGTAATAGTAATAGGCTTTTATGAATTTCTTGTCATATTCAAGACTTGGATATTTGTCAACAGATTTTTGTTGTTGTTTTAATGTTCTACCCAATCTCATCTTATACAATTTTTTACCTGTGACACAAGATGAAAAATTAAATGACAGAAATAATGTTCCAGAAACAGGTTTGTGTAACTTTTAATAACAGCGGGTCAGTGTTTACCAGCTATACTGAATTTGGTTATAGAAGTGACAAAGGGACTAAATTTTTTTTAAAAAAATTTCAGACCTTGCATTTTTAAACACTTCCTAAATAGCAAAGTTGATACCCATAATGTTAAATTTCTGATATCGAAACATCTCACATAAACCTTAAGTAATAATTATATTATTTCTTTCAAACACATCCACTTAAATGTTGCATTAACACTGGAGATGTACTTATAATTTAAAATTTTCATTGACATTCTCTAATTTTAGTGTAAACTATAAAGTCATAAAAATACCCTTGGGGATATAGCGGGGACTGAGAAGTAGCCTATCGATAACATTCCATTTAGTAAGTAAGAAGTTCTTTGCATTTAGCCTTTCTGTTTGCACCTGCCATTCCTGGAGGAAGTCTGCTCAATTTTTTACAAGCTCTGTGTATTCAAAATACTGACCCGAATCTGATTTCCCTCTGTGATTCAGCTGGTAATTTATTGTAACTTGAGGTGTCACAGAAAGTTGATATGTACTTCTTGACCTTGACAGTTCTTAAAGAATTTAGAAAATACCTACTATAGTCACTAACTCTTTGCCTGCCTGAAAAGGAGGACCTGTGCACTTCAGTCTCTGTTCATGTTCTGGATTTATGTTATAGTATCGTTCTGGCCTGTCTCCTTTGAACATGACCCCTGTTTTTTATTGTTCGTTTTTAATTTTATACCCAAATGTGGTTTGGGTAGCACAGAGAACTTTAGGACATAGCTTATCTTTATTTGTAGACTACTTTACTAATGGAATCTGATGTAGTGTGGAGTAGGTATTGGCACCATTTACTCATATTGTGCTTTCTTTAACTAGACAATTCAACAATTTTACATTTGATACTGCTACATTTGAAGACCAAATGCTTTTTACACATTTCTGTGTTTTATCTAGTTATTTTTGGTTCACTAGTCTAGCTCCTGATTGTATTTTAAGTCCTAATTCTGTTATTAACATATTCATCACCCCCTCTTAACTTCTGCTGACTTATTGTTGATTGCCAACATTTTTTCAGTAATGTTTTTAAAAATATCATCAGTAAACTATTACATAACATGTGTTCAGAAAAGAACCAATGGTAACCCACCAGATTTTTATTACTTTATATTATTAATGTTATTAGTTAATGGTGTGATAAGAGCTACTGTTGATTTGGCCCCCACTCTGTGTGAAGCATAGTGTTTGCCCACATCTTATTCATGCATGTTCAACAAAAAGCTTTAGCAAGTGATTGCTTATGTCCTGTTGCAGCAACTCTACAAAATGTATTATTGAATTTTATATATGACTTTCTTGAAAGGTACAGATTCTCAGCTAATGGGAGCCAGAATCTGAACCAGTCTGCATTCTTTAAAGCTCACATATGTGCCATTATATAGAATCGCTTCCCACTAATCAAGCACTTTCGATTCTGATTCCT
>CM053516.1:5878851-5973311 GCA_028627145.1 Eidolon dupreanum | reverse complement strand
CCTTCCTTCCTTCCTTCCTTCCTTCCTTCCTTTTCAAGTGATAAATGTATGGGCAGTCAACTAAGCATACCCCTTTCCTTATGGGTTCTGAAGCCAATTGAGAATTAGACACGGCTGTGAAATAGAATCCAAAATATCTGCCTTGTAATTGGTAAAACTATATTGGAGGACACAGCGTGGATCCCAAACTGCATATTGCCTACGGTGTTCCTTATGCAGTATATCGTCTGACCAACTTCTTACTCTTTATGTCTCCATCTAAATAGCCTTTTTAAGGAAAACTTTCCTGTTACTGCCTGACACCTTTTGTGGAGACATAGGTTCTAATTCCATCAAAAGAAGAATTGTGTTTTCCTTCATATGAATTAACCAGCCATCTAAACGAAACTATGCCAGGCATGTGTTAGGCTTTTGGAAGCGGTGTTGTTTAATACATGAGTATTTTAACAGTACATAGTGAATTCCATATTTTTGGAGGCTACTATTTCGATTTCTTTAACAGACACTATGTAGCAATTACCATGTGCCAGGCACTTTTTATTTTAATGTATTAGCTCATAAGCACCTCATGCAGTAGGCACCACTGAATATAGCCATGCATAGGCATGTGCGCATCTTACAGGTGAGGGATCTGAGGTGTGGTACATGGGGCCAGGTGTCTCCTCCCAACTTGCAGGTGGTCAGATCAAGATCTGAACACACTGTCTCTGGCTCTAGACTCTGCGCTTTTACCACTGTAATTGGCAGCTTGCTATAATCTGGAAACAAAAGTTCCTGTACTTTTATTTATGTGGAATCTAGCATTACACGAAAATTGCAAATAATAGAACACCTTCTGCAAATGGTTATTTTTCTTTACTAATAATTAAGGTCCCAGATTAATAAAATATACTCATTATAGTTTATCTTACAGCCATTAAAACTACTCCTGTGAAATGCTGCTGTTGAAACTATGGGAAGTTTATATTTAAAACGTGAAAGTGAAAGGTGGTTTCTGTATGCATTTAGTACTGAGCGTTTAAAAATTCAATTTAACCAGAAAATATTTATAGGATAATAAGACAACTTTAAATTCTAAAGGAAAAAAAAATCAAGGACTTACCAATGAACACATCAAATTAAAATAATAAAACTATGGTCTGAAAAAAAAGTAAAATCCAATCTCTATGGGAAAACATTCTGACATGCTAATTATGCCTTGACGTGTGCACAGTATGCTATCATATCCTTCCAGAACAGGGTTCCCAAGCTGAGTAACAGGAAAAGCTGTGACTGACTTTAAGCACAAGAGTCATAACATAGTCTAATTTTCCTCTATAAATGCGTTTCAAAGTACAGGATGGATGTGACATAAACAAATTTAAATAACACCTCCTTATGATGCAGTTTTTGAAAAGTGAAGTATTTATCATTTAAAATTGTCAGTTGTTATATGTTTTCAGGCCAAACTAACAGTCAGTAGAACACATCCTGCATTAATGCAAAAGCTATGTTACTGAATTATAAACAAATTTTTATAACAATGTTTATTTCTCCTTGTCTTTTTCTCTTATTTGAATGTGAATGTGGTTGGTCAGTTTTGGCAAAGAGAATCATTCTAAATTATTCAGCTCTGATTCTTTTAGAGCTTATTTAGAGAAAAACTATGTATGTATATATTTGTATATGTGTGTGTGTATGTACCACAGACACACATGTACAAATTAGGTAAAGCTTAAGGTCAATATATTCTCTCTTCCCCTTTGTAACTGCTTTCCCAAATAATCCAGGCATCTGTACCTTCAGGAGATTAGTTAGAAAGTTAGGTAGATGAATTCATGCATGTTCAAGAAGTAATTATGGTTTAATGCCCATTTTTTTCTCAAGGAAATTAAATACTTCAATGCAAAACAAAAAATTAGGGCCGATCAAACGTGAATGTACACAAAACTATCTGGGAAATGTTTTAAAATATGGAGTTCAGAACAACTTCAGGTAGTTTCACTCAATAAGCCTGAGATGAGGCTGAAGGAAATGTGTACCTCTAGGTGGTCCTAACACACACGGCCCCCGTGGCCACACTGCGAGAACGGTGCTGGTAAAAGGGTGGGCATTTCTGGTACTATGGGGAGGGGTGCATGTATTTGGCAGTTTTTGTTCAAGCATCATTGTTAACAAACTGACATGAGAATACCTTTGGGTTTTAATATTTAATAATGAATTTGACCTTTGCATATTTTTAGATAATGTGGGAGAGCAGCAGTGTGCAGTTGGTGATGTTTCTCTGTGATGTAGTATTGGATTTTACATGCACACAAGATAGATGGCAGATCGCGGTTCTCTACTATTTCACACTTGTGTGCTTTAAATTACTGTGCTTTTATTCACCTCCTAACTTGCTAAAACTCAAATTCTACAAATTATTTGTACATTACAACCACATTTATTTTCCTGTAACAGTTTTCCATAACAATCAAGAATAAAAGCGAATGTCATAAAGTATACACATGTAGATTTCAAAATATCTAGTAACAAATATTTGTTCTCGTTTTTTTTTTTTTTTTTTTTCTATTATCATTTCACTGCACACGTTGAGGTGCACCTTCTCAAGGTGTCACCCTGATAGGATCACCGCCCTTTCCCATATCCCAATCTTCTGCATGTTGTCGAATCACTTACAAGGTGAATTTTGTATGCCCCTGCTTTGCACATAAATGAAAATGCAAAGCTCAGAGCTCTGCTTAGAGGTGAGTGAAAAATAATAGACTTCGTCTGCTCTACATTTCAAATGGAACACTGTCTTCTGACATATTGTGAAAGCTTAATGTCTTGTGTTTTACTTTAAAAATAGACTTTTTGTTTGTATCTTTAAAAACACGCACCAAATATTTTACATAAATCTTTTCACACCTATACCACGCACACATACACAACTTAATTTAAAAAGTACTCTAAAGAATATAGACTTAGCGCAGTTTTATCACCCATCCATTTCCCCTTTGAGGATCTAGTGGTCTCGAATATGAATGTCACAGAAAGTAAGCTGTTGACCTACCCAGTTGATGCTTTGCTTCTTGAATGTTCTTCATAAGTTACATGTACAAGATGATGCTCCAAGAGGCATCTCTCAAGTAACTTTGGCACACGATAATTTGTTATATATTTGGAACAATTTCAGTTTCCCTCAGAGTGGCATCCTTCAAATGCACTTTTTGAGGAAAGAGTCTCTGCTGTTTCTCTGGAATCTACTATATAGTTTAAGTAAAATTCATGCTTTTTTTTAAAAGTTGGATTGAATGTATGAGATAAGCTTATTAAGTCTCATAAAAGTGATCCAGGCTCCTCTGAGAGAGACACATACTATGTGTGTCAATAAGTCTTGGTATTTTAATGCCACTCCATGCAAAAAAAAAAATCATATGAATTAGGCTTTTTATTATTTTAATAATTCAAACCTTAAGCATAATGGATTTTGGGTAAGGGTGAATTGAGGCATAATTTTTAGTTTTTATTAGGCCATTTTCCTATTTTATCTTTAAATATATCCTACAATCCAGTAGTCATATTTTCGAGACATAATTTAAATAGAAACTATGAATATTTTTAAGCTTACAAATTAGTCTGAACTAAAGAAAGCTGTTTTGTAATGCATGTTAATTTTAAATTAATTTCGATTATTTTAATATTTAGAAAATAGTATGAAATATAGTCATTCCAATATAAATCAACATCTCTCAGATCACTATAGTGGCCACATTTTATATTTAAAGTAAAATAATGAATTGCATGTAAGTGGCAAATGACTGTGATACTTAAAAGTCAGTTGAAATTGCTATCAGACATCTAATTCTACACCATTTTCTATGTCCTTCTCTAAAAACTGAGTACAAAGATCATATTTTTTAAGCTGGAGGAGGCCAATTCTTTGGTAAAGTTTAAATGATTTAAATAATTACCATTAAATAGGAAAATGCATATGTCTCAAATTTTGAGAGTGATACGTAACATAGACTTTTGAAATGTAATATAGAATTTACCAAAGAAAATGTTTGCATTTGAAGTTTGCTGGAATAAACTTTTATATGGATGAAATAGAATATAAAATAAAACTTCAAATGCTATTTCCAATATACATGACACTACATAGTAAATCCAGGGACTGAATAAAATAGACTTATGCATCAGCAGATGCAATATTTGTCCTGGAGTGAAATTGGCAGTTCTTATAGAAAGGCTAAAAATGCACACAAGTAAGCCTTCTCTATACATATTCATCCTGCTAGGTTGACCTAGAATATTATGTAAAGTTTCTTGTCAAATTATTCATGAAATATGGATATTCCTGCATTTTGGTTAGAAATTCAATCTTAGAAGATATCAACAAAGTGGCTGACTTTATTAAAGAGAAAGTCTAAGATGTGGAGAAATAAAGTGTTATAAATATTTAACATTTCATAATTATAAAAAGTCTTATTAGATAAATATGTGTTCTTCAGAGATTTCTTTTAGGTATCTAGATTTTAACTTGAGGTGTAATTAAAAAGAAAATTTCAAATAGTCATCCTGGGCCATGCTCCTAATTTAATTACCTGCTGGCCCAAGTTCACACTGAAGTCCAAGAGATGAAAGGGAAAAACTTCTCCCTTGAGGTTAATGTTTTCAACATGAAAGGAAATGGCACTTTGGAAAATATATCCAAAAACAGTTACTATAGCTTCAGATCCATTTACTACAGTCTGAAGAAACTGGATAACATGTTATTAAGAAACACACAGAAACCATTGATTCTCAAATAAACTGAATTTTCAAGATGCATTCTTCTGGAAAAAAAAACATTAAAGACGTTCAAAGCATTCTGATAAAACTATGTTGTAAAAGATTTATAAATAAATTCTGCTCAATAGGAAGGAAACAGGTAGCCCAAGTGGCGATGGGTTTTAATATTCTAAGTGTATTAAATGTAAATGTTGAAACTAAGAAATGAGAAGCCATAATTATTGCCGTTTCCATGATACAGATAATATAATGAAGGGTGTCTGGCTCCATAGTCCATGTGTCACCGTTATGATACAGTGCTTCTAATGATGAGGAAGAAATGCAACACTGTCACCAGTGCTAGCAACACTTACATTGTGACTCGGAGGAGAAGTAAAGTAGGTGCCGTCAGTCTAGTTCCGTACATCAAGGAGTTCGCAGACTCGGCTTCAGACTGCTGTCCCCTGTTTCTCTTTAACTAGGTCAAACAAGATTTGAGTTTCTTGCCTAAGATAGAGCTGCATCTGTGGGTGTTGCATAACTTTTATTTTTAATTATAATTTTGAGTCAGTCGGCTTCAGACACAAGCGAAGCAGAAGCAGAGAGTTGTGGGAGGAAAAGGAGAAAGGAAGGAAAATGCCATTTTACATGCACATGATGTGTTCAATTGTTTTTCGAAGACACTGCCTTTTAGTATATTTGATGTTAAAATTTGACTAGGATTGTGGTGCTTCTGCTAAAAAAAAAAAATGGCTAGAAGGCCAAGTCTTCTTTATCGACAGAGAGTACAGCATGGAACAGAATTGCAAAGTGGGGTGGGAGTGAGCTGGAAAACCCGGTGGCCATTATGATGTGAATTCATTCAGCAGGCAATTACTAAAGACCCTTACCTGCTGGGTCCCCAACTTCATGGCACTCCTTGTGTCATGGCGAAGTTAGAGGTCATATCATTTAAAACTTGAATTTAAAAATGGAAAAGCCCTGTGGATCATAGATATGAATGGTTCTCTTAGAGCATAGAGCAGACTGACGAGCCTTGTGGTGAAACCATGGAGCGTGTCCCTCAAGTGGCACTTGAACAGTACTTGTGGAATTAAGCACTGAGTAGGAGAAGCATGCAGGAAGCGCGTCCATGGAGAGGTCAGAGTACGTGAAATGCTCTGGGCTTCAGTGGAAAAGGCGAGCCTTTGAAACACGGCCTCTCTGCCCGGGTCACAGAAAACAGGGCGCATCGTGTCTGGGAAGGTCCAACCCTGCAGAGCTGGTAGACTTCCTTACAAGTTTTATATGTTTTCTGGAAGCAGTAAGAAGTCATGGAAATCATTCAAAGAACGTGTGGGTGGAGGAACATGTTTTGGTTTTGAGTTTTAAGCAGACGGTTCGGGCTTTCCTGCGGTAAAAAGGGGGAATGGATGGACGTGCAGGCAGAAGTCAGGTGACTAATTCAGCCGTTTGTGTGGAAGTGGTGGGGGCAGGGGGCTCAGAGGTTGGCATGACACGAAGACAGAAAGTTGGCTGTCTTGGACCCCGGCTTGTGTGGCAGGACACACACTGCTGCTATGCGCCGAGGCAGAGAACAGTGGAATAAGACAGGCTTTTCTGTTTGTTTTAAATAACTTTTTGTAGACGCGTGTGGGTTTATTGTGAACATGTTGAATCTTGAGTGAATATGTTGAATCATTTCTGAGGAGATAAGTAAGCAGTTGGATATGAGTCCAAAAATATAGATGTGCATGTCATCAGCTTATGGCTAGGGAATTGAAGCCATGTGCATAGATGGCATCACTGGGAAGTGGTCGTGAAGACAGGAGGGGACTATGATTTCTGCCTTGAGGTCACGCAATATTTAATATGTGGTTGAGATAAACCAGCAAATGAGACTGAAAAGTTATCAGAGGTGTAAGGTGAAAACAGTTTCATAGAAGCTAAGAAGGATCTTTCAAACGGGGTCATACTAAACATTATATCATTCTTATAACCATATGTAATATTGGGAGTTAGGAAAGGTGAGGACTGCTACATGACCACTGAATGCACAATCAAGGAAAACTGACAGGCATTGCAATAATTATTTGGGATGATTAATGGTGAATTAGGTCTAATTTGAAAATGCCAAAGGGTAGGAGGGGAAAACATGGAGATTCCTTTTATGAGTTTGCTTATGATAGAGAGAAAGAATAGGACAATAGCTGAAAGGTGATATACAGTTGAGAGAGAGTTTTCTTGAAAATTGGGGAAAACTGTGTCGTGCTAAAGGTCTAGTGAATCTACTTTGACATACTGGCAGATGAGATAAACTACAAAACATCCCCAATTAGAAAAGAAAAACACTTAACTGCATATTTCCTATATCAAATGGAATGACTATATAAACATAAATATTATATATACTTTAAGTATAATATATTATATACATACATACACACATACATACGTACATAAACATACATGTGTGCATGTGTTCATGTGTGTATATTTATGCTGTTATCTTGGAAAGAAATAAGGAAAGTCCCCTCAGAGGGAAGAGCAGGTTTACCCAGACCGGCTCTACCAGGGACAACGTGAAGGCGTTGCCGTGAAGTAAATACAACAGGAAACATGAAATCCTGCCAGCGACAGTAAAAATTGTAATTATTTTGCAAAAAAGTTCTCTTCGTAAAGTTGACGATACACAGACCCTGTAATCTAGTATTTTTCTCCTAGAATTCAGTGCTGGGAGATATGGATAAGTGTGTACCTGGCAGCATCATTTGTAATAGCACACAAAACAAACAAAATAATCCTGCAATCGACTCGTATAGATAAGTTATGGCTTCTCCATACAAACTTTTATGTATGCCTTTATAATAATACATATGCAATGCTATGTTAATGTTACATAGCAATGAAGATGGCTGAACTATAGCTACTTAATTAAAAATGTTGAATCTAATAAACATAAAGTTAAACAAAAAGAAGCCAGTTACAGAGGAATATAGTACAGTATAATAAATGATAAATAATGAATACCATGTAGACCTAAACAACTTTTATTTATATATTTATGTAATATATAAATAAACATATACTTATGTATTTAAAACTATGAAGTAATGCAAATAATTTAGAAATAGGGTAGATGCTGCTTTTGGTGAGGTCAGAGATTAATTTGATCAAGAAGAGGCCCTCAAGGCTTCAAAAGTAATATTCTATTTCTTACAGTATAGTGTTTTCATATATTCTTTTCTGGGAAAAAATTGAAGCTTCCCTTTATGAAATTGTTTAAATCATGCCTGTTGATTAAATACCATGGAAACAGTATTGGAGACATTCTTATACTGAAAAAATATGCTTTTTATGAACATCAATGTTACTTTGATTTCTATAGGATTAGCTACATATAGGAATGATCATAATTGAGTTTTCTGTACATTGCAACTTCAGTGAATTGAGATTTTATTTTTGGGGAAGCCATTCAAGTGATTTCACCAGCTAAAATGTAAAGCTTATATTCTGACCAGAAGTTATACATCAACATACACACCACTCACACACATTCCTCCAACTACCATAAGACATTACATTTAATTCTGTTTTACTTTGAACAAACCATCTTCCATTTCTTTCCTGCTACTTGAAACATGACAATGTCTTGAGAGATCCCTGCACTCCTTCCTTTGGATAAAAGCCAAGCTTATGCTTTTGCTTATAAGCAGAGAGCAATAAATAATTCTTAAAATGAAATACTTTAAAAAGAAATGAAGTCATTATCAATCTGCTGAATAAAGAAGAAATTCATATTATCTTGGGCAACAAAGGTCTTTAGAAACAATGAGTAACAAGCCTAATTGCCACTGAAGTCATTAGCAAACACATTACAATGTTTACTTAGGCTTACTTAACAACAAAATATATTAACAAAATATACATAAAGTAGATTTAGTGTAATGAGGGATTACAGTTTATGTATAGTATGACTCTCAGCCCCAAATCCTTTATGCCCTCTGTGAGCTTTAGAGGTGAGCCTGCTAGGTGCTATTTCTAAATTCCACACTCTTATGCCAGTTTTTCAACATTGTACATTTGCAAAGAGAGCACACTGCAGACGAATGCCTACCTTCAATCAATGACTGAGAAAACACACACATATTTTCCTGTCCTGATGAGCTGGGTGAAATAATAGAAATTGAATGTCTTATTATTTTATTATTTCTTATATTCATGAAACATTTTCTCTGTGATTGAAATTCTACTAATAATTTACATGGACTAACTCAATCCCTTCTTAATAAACAAACATTTTCGTCATAACCACAATTTTATAATTGAGACAACCGAGGCTAAGAAGGTTTAAGTGACTTGGAGAGTATAAACAGTTACCATGTTATAAGGCAGAACTGTGAACTCAGTTCTCTGACCTCAGCACCCACGACCTTAATCAGCCTGCTGTCCTTATCATCCAAGTCTTTCTCCCTCCTGCCCCAACGTCACCTTCAGTGACCACTCAAACTGAATGTAGCTGCTGAGTCGCTTTCAACAACATGACTTATATTCTTCATTTCACTCTTACCTGTAATCACCTTGCTTGCTTGTTTAATTGTCTATTATCCATCTCTACTTCTCTGTGGCAGGCAAGACTATCATATTCAGCACTGTTTTTGGAAACCCAGGATAGTAGTTCAAGTGTGGAGTAAGTGCTCTGCAAGTACCTGTTGAACAAATGAATGAACCGCTTGGTGCCACAAATAACACTGATTAGCTTCAGATCCCATATGACCAGTTGCCTGCATATTTACACCTAATAATTTCAGATATCTTCAGTGTAACATGTCTGCAGCTGAACTCGTTTCTGTCATCCCAGTAAATAAGACTTGTCTTTTTATTTTTCAAGTTTTTTTTTGTCTTTTTCTTTTATATTTTTCTGTCTTAAAACACCTTTAAAGTAATAACTTATGCAGGTTCAGTCTTCTAGATATCTCACGGCTCTTCCACGTCTCTCCATTCATTACAATATCTATAGCTAAGGCTGCCATTGCCTTTTGCTTAACTTTCATGAACAACTTTTTATGTTCTTTCTTTCCTTCTGGTGTAGCTTTCCTGCAATCTAGCTGTTCTCCACACTGCACATTGAAAGAGGTTTATTTTGCCCAATAAACACGAAATTCTTTAATTTACAACAGCTTGTAGGATCTGCACTGTTCATGGAAAGAAATCCAAATTATTTTGACATGGCTCATGAAAATTTCAATGCGTAAATTCTAATTCTTCATCCTGTCTAGCCATCTTATAGAATTTCTCGTTTTTTTGCTTAGTAAGCGTATACAGTAATGGCTGAGAGCACAGATTGTGATGCAACTTTCCTAGGTTTTAAATAAGGATTCATCCACTGAGCTGGGTGATGTGGACGAATAGAGCCTGATATCCATGTAATTTTGCGGTTTTAACTTTGCAGCCCTAGAATTACCACTTCCGGTGAGCCTTTGCTTACCTCTCAGTAGAATTTTGGATGTTTCTTCCCAGGGGTCTCATAACATCTCTGTAAACTACTTTAGCTGTAAGTACCTGTCACAATGTTTTATCATTGCTTATTTCTTGTTTCTTGTTTTTATGCCCCCAAAATGTAAGCTTTTTAAATTTGAAGTCTGTATTGCCCATGAGTATAAGAGTTCTAGCACAGCTCCTTATACCAAGAATATACTCATTCAAATGTCTGTTAAACCCAATCCAAGAGAGTTCACATAAAAGGCCAATCACTGAAAGAGAGAATTCCACAAAGCAGCAGATCTTTCAACATAGCCCCTCATTCTCATTGAATATTACAAGGATTTACTAGGGGTGAGGGTAAGGCATTCCAGGGTTCCGTTTCAACAGAAGTAATGATGAGTACAAATCTCCAGCGGCAAATGAAAACACAGGGAATGCTTAATTTGGATTTTTCCATAGACATGTGACCCTCTGACACCAATTTTGGTGCAGGAACTCGGAGGTTCAAATGATTGTAATATTTTCTCATGTGGGAATATCATTTGCAAACAAAATTCTTCCTGAATCTTGGTATGACCGAAGGAAACTATAGGGGTATGAAGCATCTACTTCTGCTTTTGTGACCAGCTTGTTTCTCATTGTTTAAAAAGTAAATGCAGAAATTAATACACTCTTACTCTGTAATATTTTTCCTGTTTCTGTGTATGAGAGAGAGAGAGAGAGAGAGAGAGAACACGAGAACGAACCATCTGTTTCTACAATTTTTAGTGCATAGGAAATGATGCAAGAAATTAACCATTACTGAGTGTCATGTATCTAGTCAACAGGACAATCTGCTATGCCCTGTGAAGTGATTTTCAACCAGAATGACAATCCTTTGTTAAGCAAGGTAAGGCTAGTTTTGTTGAATTAGTTTGAGTCCGGTGACCTCATTGTATTATGTGATTAATGAAGATCTCACTATTTTCAAAGTAAAAACCTTTATTGTTTGGTTAGTAAGTATTGGGCTTATACACATTTATTGAAGATTGGATTTAGACTTTATAAAATCCCATTGATGCAGATGTTATTAAATCCATTTTATTGATTAGCAGACTGATATGATCCTTTATTAAGGTTATCCCCCCGCCTCCTCTCTCTCTTTCCCTTTTTTAAAGAAAAAATACCATTTATTAATAACCAACTAAACCCTCCATTCTGATAACTAATATTAATCTTGACCCATTTCACTTCTAGTTTTTACTACAGTTTTTCATCAATTCAAACATCACACAGCCAACCAAAAATTCATTGACTAAAGCTAAATACAGTCCTAAATACAAGATCAGAGCTGTGGGAAAACATGATATATTCTAGGGTCTCATGTAGTATAGCCTGGATGGGAAGATGGACATTACATAAATAATTAAACCTAAGAACACCTAATGACAAATTGAATATAACATATAAGGAAAATAAAGCTAGTTACTCGAGATAATGGGGGTGGAATTAATATTGATTAAGTCCAGGACAAGCTCTTCTGAGTTGCATTTAAGGAAAAGACTCCTACTTGAATCTCGTTTTTGTCTCATACTTCTTAGATTTTAGTGTCATGGAGTATTCTCAATTTTTTCAAGCAGCTTCTAATTATTAAACATTATGATGGGCATTCTTGATATGGTTTATATTCCAAAGTTTCTTTATTTTAAAGTTTGTGTATTCAACTACCTTAGATGATTTTTGTCTTTCTCAGATAAAATACAAAATTCATTGCAGTATTTAAAAGTTATTCTCTCTAGCTAAAGCATAAGTGTGATTTATTGCTGTTGGAGAACGCTAAGGCTAACTTGGAGAGAAACATATTAAAAGTAGAACTCCTGCTACTCTTTCTTGTTTCTTCTTTATTTTTATAATAGTGATTTCCCATTTCCATTGTAAATAAATAACACCAATAATGTTTAAACAGTACTACATTAAAGGCAGCGAACAAATATAAACGGTGACTTTGCAAGATACAGTCTTCATTCAGTGCCTCTGTTAATTCAGTAGTTTACTTCCCAGAATGTTTTGAATATTGTGCAAATCTAGTCCAACTTTTAGCAGCAGAATCAATTTAAATATAAAATGCCACTTGAACCCATAAACCATTTTCATTAATGACTTCTAAATAACAGATTAACAGGCAAACACTTAATTACTGTCTCCTTTTTTTAATCAGGCAAGCAATTCTAATACAAATTGACAAGGCATTTATTTAGGAAGCTACTTACTTTAAACCATCACTGACAGTTCCAAAGATTTTCTTTTAAGCCTATGGAATATACAGTAGAGATGAAAAAGCAAACAGTATATTTGAAAAGTGGGGCGAGGGGAAATCCTGGTTTTCATTACTTTTCATTTTCAAATTTTAAAAGTTCCATCATAGATGGTAGAAATCTGAGGAAAAGAGATGCATGAGTTCTGAAAAATGCCATGAGTTGTGGCAGAAGAATCTGCCGAAGGAAAACCAACTTCCTGATGGTTTTCGAAAAATGAGTCACTTCAGCAGTTGACCGCAACTAGTGATCTAACTGCCAGCCTTTTCTTTTGTGAGAGCTAGACTATTGGTGTGTTAACATCTGAACTTGAACTCAAGGCAGAATTTACAACATAAAATCTGACAGAAGTTGTTGCAAAAAAGTTAGAATGTCAGTGTTAGATTTTAATGTTATGAGACTCTCATTTGAGCCTGATGGTAGTGCCCTGTTGGCCCGCGGTTTTTATTCCTATTAGTAAGCTTCATGGGATGTACAATTGTAATTGAAATAAGATATACCAGTTACATAAGTGGAATTATTATAGACATCAGGCTAAATATTTGGCTTCAATCATTTTATTGAAAGAAGTAGTCAGACTTGACTGACTATAATAAATGTTTAAAGCATCTACAGATACATAAGTTTCTGTAGATCAAGGATAATGTCCACGTTCTGAGTATTAAATAATTTCCAGCCTTGGTGCTAAGAGGTTTCCAGATGTTATTTTACAGAACAGCATTACCGAGTGAAGTCATTGTACATAAAATGAGCTAACTAAACAAGCACGGTAGAGTGTGGCCATAATCATGGTTCCCTATCATCTCTTGAATGTTCTTCCAGGTTCTGAATGAATCCTCACTTGATGAGATATGCCTCCCCAGGGAGATGTTAGAATTCATTAGCTCAGCCTCTCTTGCCACTTGGGATGGACTGTGTCGTCCACTTCTCTAAGCAGATACACCATCACGAGCCTTCGCTCAGATGGGGCTGCATGGGAAGAGGATGGCCATGAAATCTATTTTGGGAGCATGCATGCTGGGGGCTCTCGTAGAGCATGGTGGTGGAGCCTGAGTCTGTCCCAAGCCTCATTAATGCCAGTGATTATTTCACATGGTTCTACAGATCTCATAGTGTGGGCGCATCTCGTTTCTAGGTACATAGCTTCTAGCTGTTTTTTTTTTTTTTTTCATTTCCCCAAAGGGTTTGTGAGCTGCCTAATATTCTTTAAAAAATTATTTACTTCCTATACTGTTCGTAGTGGACTTTGTTTTTTTTGCAACTGAGAATGCTGATTGACATACTGAAGTTGCACAAATTTTGTAGCTATTATTCGTTTCTTTTCCCCAATATTTCAAGCTAGGTTTGTCAGACTTTAAAATGCGTGTGTGCATGTGAGTGTTAAGTGTGAGTGTGTGTGTATGTCTTGCCTTAGCAAGCATCCCATAGAAATAAACTGATTGTTCACTGTCTTCAGCAATCCGATATGTTTAACAAGGCTTCTTTGGGAAGTTACTAAGATACTTTGGGAACATTTCTGGGATAGTGGGCTTTTTAGATTCAACAGTTTTTTTGCCCACAAACTGCTTTTATTGCTCTTGGGTTGACCTTCCATCTGCAGTGCTTTTAATACATTTTATCTATGACTGTGTGAATATAGACATACACATAGATTTCAGAAAACTCTTCCTCTTTTCGTTTCTTATATGAAATAAATCTGGCTCTTTGTAAGGGTATTTCTAGTCATGCACACGTATTTTTAAAAGCTATGTGTATTGAAATTCCATTTAAGTATGATAAAATGACAGTTCTGTAAGGATTTTAGTTGTTGGAAACCATAAGTTAACAGGAAACTCCTACATAATTTACACAAGGACTTTTATCTATTATTTCTTCTCAAAGCTTTTTAAAATTTTCTAGAGTAGCTGCATTCATAATTTTTGAAAACTCCAATAATCACAGAATAAATATTGTTGTAAAAATTTTTGTTACACATGTATATTTGAATCATGGATTTAATCATTTCTGCCAACTTAGGTTTAAGTAGAACGCTAATAGTGTTTAAACAAAAAAAAATATTTCAACCAACTCACAAATGATCTTAATCATCTTGTACTACAGATTGTGTCTGCATTTCTAGGTACTTATTTTTACTTTGATCATTAAATAAATTCATAGTTCTCCAAAATACATGAATCTCTTTCAATGTGTAGCTTAATAAATACCAAGCATATACCAACCAGGTAAATGTTTGTATTTAAAAATAGTTCAAGAACATCAGAAAATAATTTTTTTAATTGGAAAAATATTCATCCTAAACAGTAAATTGAATAAGAACATATTGTATTATTTCAAATATAATTGTATCAAATATAAAAGGCACCAAAGGCATTTCTCTTCCAGTGTTTTTGAATTCTAGCATTTGCTTTTGAATCTTCAGGTTTGTATCTGCCTGCTTGCATTACTCGTCTGTTCTTGCAGGCTGTCTGCTTTCTCTACTAGTGCACTTATAATATTAATCATCAGGATTACTTTAAATTTTGTGTCTTCTCTTAGCTTCTGGACCCTCCGCCTACCTCATATTTCTCCCGTTTCCTGATTTCTACATATCAATGTGTCTCCAGATCAGTCCAATTCTTCTCTTTTCCGGCTATGCCCATTCTTTAGGGAACGTCATCAATTTCTAAAACTTTGACAGAGCAGACAACATTTAAATCTAATTTTCTATTCCTGAATTCACCAAATCCCAGACCCACGCAGACAACTGTCTACTCAGACTCCTCCCCACTCAGTAGACATCCCAAAATGTGCATTGGCTCAAACCCTTTCTCATTCTTAGCAATCCTGGAAAAGGCATATCTGTTCTCTCAGACCGCAGATGGTATCCTTGACTTGTTTCTTTCTTTGACATCACTCATCAAGTCTATCAATAAATTCTTTCAACTCAACTTTCAAAGTATGGCCCCAATCTAAGAGCTTTCCACCACTATAATTCTCCATGGCAATCCCCTATTTTAAGCCAGCATTGTCTCACACCTGAAAACAGCTCCCCCACTGGCTTCGTGAGTTCCCCCTTATCCCTAAAATGTTGTTCTCCAGTTGGCGGCCAAAGCAGTTCTGGTAACAAACAAATCAGACAAGGTTACTTCACCACCATGAACCTCTGACAGCTGCCTTGGTATCACAATAAATTAGAAATTTTAAAATAGCTGATAACAAAACAAACACTGCAAAATCCAAGGAAATGATAATATCTTTTACTAGTTAACTGACACTCTTTTGTATGATGTTTTTTGCTACATTTTTTTGGTTGCGTACTGTCGAATACCTCCCATATGGTGATGATTTTTTAAAGAGAGAATGAAAGCATAATTATTTTCTCTAGTATGGTCGATCAAAATTTGTTTTTCTTTATTGGTGAATTAGAAAAGTTCCTTCGACTTTAAAACAGGTATTGTAAATGTCATATGAATTTTTAGTATTACTGTCAAATTTTTTGGAACTTCTGTAAAGTTCTCATGTATAAGCTATAAAATCTCAGAACATTTTAATTTTTCTTGTAGAGTAATTGTAAAATTGCATTGAACTGACAACAGTAATTCATCAGTTTGTCATAGATGTGGACTCACTATGGAGCTATATTATTAGTTTTATGTTATCTTTGTTAATATCAGTATTCCATGTTAAATAGCAGGAAATTAAATTTTTTTCCACATTCTAGTCAAACTATTTTCTCCTCTTCATAAATTATATTATCAAACAATTTAAGTTTCTATTCATTACATCTTTTCAAAATTTATCTCTTTCAATGAATGAGTACTTTGGTGGGAAATGATTTTTTTCCTATTAAACTTCGCTTAATATCAAAATAACTTCAATTGATTTCATTATTCACTCCTATCACTTTTTTCAGAGTTCTTAAATTTTACCTTTTTTTTTCCAGTTATTTTATGATTTTTTTCAATGCAGAAGAAAACGCTACGTATATACATCAAATGAAAGTCTGTAATTTCTTATTTGCTTTGGCAAAATGTTTCAGAACGTTATTCAATTACATTTAAAGCGTGTTCAACTTTAAAATTCTTTCTTAAATTTATTTGTGTTTGAGTTTGTAAAATGCATTGCAAAGCTTGGTTGTCATGATTGTCGCGTTTTTGGAGTCTGGCAGTAGGAGGACTGAGTCGGCGTTCAGTGGTATGTGTACTGCACAGCTACTTCAGTGTACAGTCAACTTGTTAGCTGCTCTGGTGCAGGACTGAACTTGCAGGAATCTACCTGCCGCATTGACACAAATGGCATCTCGAAGGACAGTAAAGAAAAAGGTTTCGGTTGATTATGTTTATTGTCGCCTGGCAGCAGGAGATGTGTGAAAGGATAAATTGGTGTGACAAAAGGCAACAACCTTAACTGTGATTAAAGTGTTTTCCTT
The DNA here is from genome assembly GCA_028627145.1 of Eidolon dupreanum. Lineage (NCBI taxonomy): Eukaryota > Metazoa > Chordata > Mammalia > Chiroptera > Pteropodidae > Eidolon > Eidolon dupreanum. The sequence continues at coordinate 5,956,412 of CM053516.1, read as the reverse complement.
TTGATGGGGTGGGAACAGTGTCAGGGCCCTGCCTGGAGTCTCAGGAAGGGCTTGTGCAAGTGACGAACTGTGACACTTACATTTCAGGTGCCATGAGGGAACCCCAGGGTAGAGGCCAGTGGAACTGGAGCAGAGTGAAGGTCTGGGGCTGGGTGTGGAGAGAGAGCTGGGAGAGGTAGGATCTGGTAGCCCCTGCCAAGGACTTTGCATGGGGGTTAAGACACGGTCAACCATGCTAAGTCAGAGACTTACTTCCTGTTGTATGCTGCGTTATGCCTTTCCTGTACAACCTGGAAAATGAGATCAGGGTGAGCATCACCCTGTATCTCTGGAAGGCCAGGTGCGGGCCCTGTCGTGATGACACTGCCTTCTCTGTAGCTCTCTGGAGGGGCAGTGACTCTCTCTTCTGTCTCACTCACGAGTCCACAGCCTACTGGGCTTAGGGTGATGCTGGCGTTGGGCTTAGGGTGATGCTGGCGTCTCTCTTGCTTTTCATGGCCATGGTCAGACATGGCAACTCTTCCTCCCTTAAAATATATGGCACGGAAGCTCGCGCCATGGCATTATGCTACTCACTTATCCTTGTCACAGCGTCTCTGCAGACACCTGCGTAAGCCCCCTTCTATCCTGGCTTTAAACTCAGTTCATTGTTTTCTCCAGCAATAACCTTCTTTCTGAATGATGTCTATAACCAGGATAATCTCTGTAATGTCCTGGTCACACTGAGAGTAGTGATGAGAGAATTTTACTGCAGTTACAGGCAACGAGAGGTGAATTGTCTCTGGGGGATTTTAAAACAATAAAGCTGAGTAAATTTGGTCACTTAAGATTTTTACCATGTGGCAGCATTTCTGAACGAGGTGATGTGGGCTACATGTTAATCAACTGTAGTTCCTATTGGTTTTAAAAATATCTCCATTTAGCTTCAAATTAGCATAGTCTCATTAATTTCCTTTACTAAACATTTTAATCCATATGGGAATTAATTAGAACTACCCGTCCTATAGCGTTGACGCCCACACGTGTAGGCTTGGCGGCATGTGTTCATTCAAGAGCAAGTTCATAATGGTCTGGAAGTGTGGGGCTTGTGTTCTCATGCTACGTTTACCAGTGTTAACACGGTAGGCAGTTGTACTGGAAAGCTCAATGAAAAGAAAAAAAAAAATTAAGCAAGAGTTTATTCTTTTCTTTTTTTTTCTTTTTTGCCTCTTCATTCTCTTTTCGGTTTATATGATTATTAGAATAATTTGATCACACAGAGAGGAGAGTGTTGGGAACTCCCTGGCTGGGAGCTCAATGTGCTGGAAGCGCCACTCCCTGGCCTGGTCTTCCCAGCTACGGTTGCTCAAAATTTATTCATCCATCGTAGCTCAGCAGCCTACGCGTGGCCTGGCCTGGACATTTTTATTGCCAGTGGTATCTGCCTTCATAATTGTACTTTCAAGTATTTGCATCCTAACAAAACCTTGTATCTTTCCCAGACGTTCCTGCTGGTATAATAATTTTCTATCCACTTGAATATGTACAATCCATTAAACATACCATGGCTCTTGTGCCTTCTTTTAAAATGCCCTTATCTGTGTTCAATTCAAAGTTTCATCATTTCATCACCCCCTTTCAAACAGACACAACTCTTTGTCTCTTTCTCTTTATTCTCGTTAAAATTAAATTAAATGCTGGTCAAATTCAATTCTCCACCTACCGTATGCATCATCTCGGGCATGTACCTTGCTGGAGAAATGTATCAGGAGGCCCACAATTCTGACTTGAATTAATGATGACCAGTCTCACTATACACCCCTGGGTCATTTACCCTCCCACTCTGCTAAGTGAGTCCTACCTTCTCTTTCCACCAATCTTCAAAATTCCCTCCTTAATCCTTTGAGTTAACCACCTTCCTTCTTAATTCACTGAGAAAATTGTTGCTGTGATATTCCATAAATTAGCATCTTAACATCTCTCTTCTTGCATCTTCCATCCTAAACTTTGCATCCCCTTCTGTTATCGTAGGTGACCTGTTTATATTCCTAGCAAGGTCAGTTCCTCACTTGTGCACCAGATCCCACGCCCTCCCACCTGTCTTGGAAATTGACCCGACAATCCTCCCATCTCTGTCCTCTGTCATAAGTTGTCCTCTCTACTGAATTGTGCATGTCACCATCATATGATGAAATGCCATTTTAGCTCCTATATGTTCTCCCTTGAACTTTTGCTTCCCTCCTACTACATGCCATTACTCTGCCCATCTAAAGGGTTACAGATGGGTATTGTGTTCCTATGTGAGAATTGTTTACCCATTCTCTTTTATGGAAAATTTGAGGGCTTCCCCCCCAAAGATAGTTTTTACTAAGACTTTTTTCCTTTTTAATTTCTCTTAAGGACTAACAGTAGAACCTAACCTCTACTAAGATGCAATTCTCCTGAATTTTACCTAGATCCTTATCACAACCTTTCTGATTGTTGTCACTACCCTCATTTTTTGGAAGACAAAACTGACCCTCATTTTTTGGAAGACAAAACTGAGACCCAAAGTTGTATAACTAGTTCAAGGTAACAGCGATTAAGGGGGGAAAAAGCTAGAATTAAAAACAGGTAAATTTTGCTCCCAAATCCTTACATTGCTCAACACCATTTTTGAAACAATTATGAAGATCTGCAATAAATATAAACTTCTCAGTAGGTACAATATAGTTTAAAGTCTGTTAATAAAGCATTTTCAGTGAAATGAAGTCCATCATAATTAGCAGGTATATTTTTAACAATATTCTGTATCAGGTGTTGGTTCGGTTTTATATCTACATACATATCCAGCACAGACTGATTCAATAAAAGATTTGCCTGAATGAATAATAGACATTTGCAATGTTGGCCTTTTTCTCAATAACATAAAAGCTTATTGTTACAAATAGAAGAAAAAGCAATCTTTTGTTTCAGTTTATACAACTGATTTGCCTATCCTTTGACTTTTGGTCTTGTGTTAATTTGCATGTCATTATGTCATTATACTCAGCTAAACCACTGCAAATAATATGTTTTATTTTGCTTATTCTTTTCAAGGTCTTTATAATTAATTAGTTTAAGGAATATCTTACATATTGAAATAAAATTTACCCTGAAATTGCTACTGATTAATTAATCATATTAGAGTAGATATTTTAAAATTTCAGTTTATCTTTACATGGGCATTGTGTATCATCTTAATTTCCTAGATGTGCATACAAAAATATTTAGCATGTCAACCATTTATATCAGTTGTGATAAATCAAGATTGAGTTCTGAATTACATTCTCTTTCTACTTTTAAGATTATATAAGTATGTGAAATTAGCTTCTTCCACTTGAGTTTTACCTTGAAATCTATCTCAGAAATTCAGTTCCTACTTTACCTACCCATTTCCATTTCTCCTTGTGAAATTCTCTATGGCATCGAGAGCACTTTATTACAGATGTACAACAAGCAGTGCGCACGAACTGTTCTTGAAATTTCTAGTTTTACTTTCAGAGAGAGCAACATTATAACAAGCAATTTAAAGAGCCATGAAAAAGTAAGGAAAACAAGTTTATGTCAAAGGAATAAATGGTAGCAATTGAAAATGAGCCACCTGTTTCTCATTAAGCAAACAAGTGATGTGGCATATAATTCAGTGGCTGAAAAATGTATTTTGCATCCCAGGATCTCTTTTAATACTAGAATTTTATGCTGTGGAAAATGATGGCAAGAGAACAATGTACTGTAACAGTTTCTTACAGGATCTTCAGTGTAGTGCAGAGGGATACTCAAACACAGAAGTCATTTTTCAGGTAAATGCAGACAATGCTTCTATTTTAATCCTAGAGTTATTAAATAAATCAGTAGTGGCTGCAACTGATAGAGGTCACGTCTTTAACACCCGCTGGAGCAGTGTTTATCAAACTTTAGCATGTATCAGAATCACAAGAAAACCTTGCTAACGTAGAGTTGTTGGCCTCATTCCCAGATTTCTGATTCAGTGGATTTGGGGTAGGGCCCCATAATTTGCATGTTTAGCATGTCCCCATGGGCTGGTGATGCTGTTGCCCAGGGGTCACAGTCTGGGAACCACTGTTCTAGATACTCACTGAGCAATATGGAAAACAAGGACAGTTAAAAGAGTTTTTAAAAACTACTATGAAAATTAAGTGTACAAACATATATACCCATGCACCATTAATCATTTCATGTAATTAGAAAACTTGATCAGCTGTATTATTTTTACTTCCATCCAGAAATTCATTGTTTTACAACTTTTAATCTTGTTAAAATTCATGTTTTTACTAAGATTTTTATTTTATCTGTGTCAATTATACACTTTATTCCAGTGAATGCTATGTTTGTATTATATAAAAATCATTTAGAAATAATTCATATTTACTACCAAAGAATTTTGGAGGTCATGCGTAGTTTTGATCTGTCCTAAACATGTGTCATCAGTACCAGTACAGATGCTCTTCAACGTGTGATGAGGTTACATCTGGATAAACCCATTGGAAATTGCAAATATTGAAAGTCGATATTTTTAATACACCTAACCTACGGAACATCATAGCTTAGCCTGGCCTACCTTAAACTTGCTCAGAATGCTTTCATTAGCTTGCAGTTAGGCAAAATCATCTCACGTGGAATTTATTTTGGAATAACGTGCTGACTCTCTCATGTAGTTTCTTATGGGCGTAACTTTGACACAATTGTAAAGTTGAAAACTTAAGTCAAACCACTGTGAGTTGGGGACTTTCCTTTCATTCAGCTCCTTCTGTATTTATGATTCAGCGCTTAATTTTACAGATTCATAACTATTTCTTCCCAGACTTTTCGAATCCATTGCCTTAGACTCTTGCCTTTTATGTGTGTTTCATGGTTTCACTGTATTTTTTGTGGACATAGCAATTAGGGTTAAGTTAAGTATTTAGATCTGGATGAACATTTTTTTTTCTTTGCTCATTAAAAAAATTATTAGAATCATTCTCTATAAATGAACTTTAATATCTTCCTGGTCATTCTGTCAACGTATCATAATAAGCCTAAATCCAGAAATCAGTTTATCTTGATATTCATAGCTGTGTTTAGATATTGAAGTTTTAGAAAGTATCTTGCACATGTTATTTATAATTAACCGGTATCTTTTGAATGATCCTGTAACATTTTGATAATTTTTCAAGTTATGTCTCTTGCCTTCCCAAAATAGAATTGAATTAAAACAGCACTAAGTCCAACCTGCCCACAAACTAAATTAGTTCTAATACCTTGCTTATTCTCTATGCTCATTCAACTAGCTTATTCCAGTTGCCTCTCACATGAAATAATCACATACTAAAAATGACAAGCATTTTTTATTTGCATGGTTAATTTCTATACTTAATGTCTTACACTGTTATTACTGGAACATGAATGATTATACATATACCTTTGTATTCCAAAAGTGCCCAGAACAATACATTTTGTATAACAATTTTTAAATAAATACTGTATTGATATATCATTGAGTGTTAGAGGCAAAATATTGCTTTGAAATATCAAAATAATCATTTCATTTCACTATATCACTTAGCACAGGCACATACTGGATGGTAAATGTAAAACTAATACTAGAGCAAAGACTCAGAAATTAGAATGCATTGTGTGTTTATAGACCAAGATAAGTCTGTTAGAAAAACTGGTGATAACATTTATTTAATCTTATTGTGTGTTTCTCATACACATATTTATGTTTATAGTATTGTAATTTGCTAATGAATGACGATGTCTTCTCTGATGCTGGATTCACTTTATTTAAGGGGCTAAATGCACAATGCTTTTTAAAAAATAAAATCACTTTACTTGAGAGATATAAGATTCTATGTAAATATGAAACTATAATTGTAAAAGGGATACTTCTAAACTTGGATTCACAATCTAATATGGCAGAATCACAGATTCAGTTAATGATTAATTCCATAACTGCAAAGATCTTTTACGATCTCCTTTTGAAAATATAATCAATTAGTAATTGATTCTTTTATTGCAGTTATGACACCAGCTGAAGAGAATTTAAGATAAAATATATAACACTGCTGTTGCAGCTTAACAACTTAGTTTCTGAAACATTGTGTGTTCTTCCTCACTATACATGCAACTTTACCTAAACTATTTCCTATTAATTCTAAAGTAGCTAAAATTAACTCCATAACATGCCTCTGAGGGAGCCATTTACATTTCACAAGCATAGAAATCAGTTTTCATGATGTTTCTATACCATGACAGCAAGATTAGTTTAAAAATGAAAAATTCAGACAATCAGCCAGCTGTTTCCTATACAAAATGCCAAACATCTGGTTCTCCTGACTTTTTTTTCCCCTTACTGACTTGATTGAAACAGCAGGGTTGATTGTGTTGTGCAAATATAGCCCGAAGCAGGAAGATTAGAGAGTGAAAAATCTTGACTTTATTGTAGACTTCTCTAAAATCCCAGATTCAGAGATTTTTAGGCTATAGTGTCAGCTATTTGAACAAACTGCCTTCTACTGTTTTCATAGTCGACTTAGTAAGATGTTTAGAAAAGAACTCTGGAAACTGCAAAATAATTTTAATTACCACAGTTATTAGCATTTCTTTCCCCAGTTACCTTCAAAGCAAGCTTTTTCCCAAATCCAGACAAATGGACTTGACTGTTTAGATCTTTGTTGCAGTCCCAGTTCAATATGTAAACCAATGTTATTCCTGATGAGATGGTCATTTAGATAAATATTTGCACATTAGAGTAGGTGGTATAAAGCCCCATATCATCCTCCTATATGAATATGAAATGCAATCTGAGGCCATCAAGTCAACTGAGTTATGATTATTCACATTTGTGATAGTATGCTGTTGTCACCACCTGCTGTGCATTGCTTATAAAGCTTACTTTACCACTTGAAATAGGTTGGGAACCATTATAATGATAATTGGAATATTCATAACAAAAGTCAACAGACTGTCAGCTATCAACAGGAAGGCTGTAGTGGGATGATAGAGTGAAAAGGAGAAAAGTAGATATTTTTCTATTCTCCTTTCTATTCTCATTTCCCTATTTTTTTGCTAATGAGGATGGAGATTTTGGGATGGAAAAGTAAAAAAAAAAAAAACAGCTGAATTTCAAATAAGAAAGGAAGGGAGGAAGGTAGGAAGGAAGGACAGAAAGGAAAGAAAGGAAAGAAGAAAGAGAAAGAAGAAATTTAATTACAGGTGCCTTTTCAGTGCTTCCCAAACCAGAATAAATTTCTTCTAGCTTTCCAGCTGGTAAGGCAGCCATTGTTCTCAGGGGAGCTAATTATACTAAGAAGCTCGCCTTCCTGGTGGGCTCTAATAAGCATAGTTCATTGCAGAGCTTTACCAGTGTCTCAAAGACCCGCAACTGTGTGGGGCTGATGCTAGGGGCGTGCAACACGAAGCTCAGTAATGTAGCTGCAGTAAACACACACACCATTACTAGGGAACTGTACAGAGTTCCCCGGTACAGAGGCCTCGGGAATGAAAAGTTATGGTTTCATTAAGGCTGAACTGTAGGGGTCAAGAGCTAATGAAGGGGCTAAAGTGCTAATGATCCCACCTACAATAAACACTATTTACCATGTAGTCTTGAGCAGACTTGTGTGTTAGCAGGAGTTGCATGGAGGGGATTGTGTTAGCCATCTGCTCACCGTGCTAGATGCCATTTTTTCTACTTGCTTAGTTACTATAAACAGTGACCTAAAGGCAATGGGAAAACAAACAGTGGTGGGCTGGGAGAGATTTACAAAGAAGTAAAGTAGATGCAACATATAAACAACTTGGCCTGTAATTTTTACAGTTAGAGCTTTATAAAAGAGTACTCATTTAATTATACCCATTAATTTCTTAAATGTTCACCCATTGAGTTTATTTCTCAAAAATGTGGCCCTTGGATCATGAATTAGGTTTTCACAGTATCTAACTTCGAATGGACCTAAAACAATACATGAAGGCGAGTCTCTTCAATGGAGCAATGGATACAAGTTGACATGCTTAATGTAGCAACCTGCAATTTTTGCTATAATTCCTAGACTCTGTTTATATTGGGAATTTATATTCTGATCACCTTAGTTTTGGGGACAGAATAAATATAAAGAAAAAAAAAGATTTGTTTTTCCGGTGTCACAATAATGAAAACTTTCCAAGAAGAATTTCTGAAAACCTATTTTTTTTTTGTAGTGACTCAGGCTTCCTTCTTTCTTTCCTTACTCTCTCCCAATTATTGTAAAAATAAACCTATTTGCCTCTTCATAATGTAATGTTTTAGAAAAGAAAATTCTCTTTTTCTTATTCTGAGAAAAAGCAATAGAATTAGAACTATCCAAAGTTTATAACCAACATAACTTATGTCAAAGTTATTTGTTCTCTGAAAATGCCTTTCAGAGAACAGATTTTGCTTTGCTTAGCTGTAGATGTGCAGAAAATTGGAATCTTAGCTGCACAGAAGCATCCATGCTCCGTGGGAGAACTCTGCGAAATATTCCACTGGCAATTCCATGAGTGTGCTTCGCAATGACCTTATGGAAACAGCCCGGCTTTCAACACTTCCCTGTTGCTTCAATTGAACGAAATGGTCCAGCTGTAACAAATGGCACAGCAGTTTTCTTTTCTGGCGTCCAATTCAAATCCATTTTATCTCACTTGGGAGGAGACTACGATTTAGTCTTAGGATTTATGACATGAAAGCAGATAAACCAGAGTCCATGGAACTGACAACGGAAATATCCCCACTATGTTTATAGACTAAAACTAACTCTTTTTAAAATGAAAGTCTTTTTTTTTTTTTTTAATGGAATCCAATAAAATGAAACATTCTGGTATAAAAGCAACAGTCAAAAGAATAAGAACAAATACATAAAAGTTACTCTCTTAAGGAAATGAAAACAAATCCTTAATGGAATATAGGAAAAAGAAACACACTTGTGTAAAACCAGCCAACCAATAGACACATTCTGGTCCTCTGATATTGAAATTCTATCAAAATCATAGTTGTGTATGCCGACGTACATTGTAGAGAACAAAATATAACATACAATATCATAAGGATTTATATTACAGAACTTCATTAGTATTTTCAGAAATGTCTGACTAAATATATGGCTTTGAAGTTGATGTTTATTCGGATGGTAATTATAGTCACATAATTTTGTCATAATTGATCACCTTTTAGAAATTTTGTAAAACAGAAGCATACATCTAACTTTAAATAATAATCAGCTGTTTAGATTGTTTTGATTATTAACCAAATCAAGATTCATTGGGTATATTGGAAAGTGAATTGAACTGGGCATCCCACAAACTTAAGTTCTAAACGGCGACCTACATTTCCAGGACCATAACTTTGATCGTTTCCTTATTTACACAAATTGTATTAGTAGTCTTTGGTAATGCATACAGGATGTATAAAAACCTAGCAAGGCAGTTTCACATTTTGTTTGAAATGTACACACACACACACACACACACACAAACTCATACACTCATCATTATATGTATATATACATATAGAATGGTAATTTTATATATATATATATATATATATATATATATATATATATATATATGAAGACCAGAAAGTCAGAGGCAAGAGAAAACAGGGCAAAAATTTTCCTTTTCATATGATTTTGCACACCTTATTTTATGTTCACTGGAAAGTCCCACCTGAACCCAAATTTAAAGCTAACTAATAGAGAAATAACTACTCAGACCTTTTCCCAAGAGATTACCAAGAGCCTTTTTGTTATGGTTGATATGTACTCTGCTTTGCTCAAATCAGTGGGCCAGAATGGCCAAAAGTTTGTGGGTTCTACACCTGGAATCTTTGTTTCCTGCCCTCAGAGTAGCCCTTTGCCTTCACACCCTAGAAAAACCACTTCCCTGCTTAATGGCTTCTCAGGCTGTCTTCTCTGCTGTATATAAGTTAATGATGAAAAACAAAGGTAATTCTTTGTTTCTGCTGATCTGATTTGGTTCAGCAGACATGTTATGAGGAGGAAGAACAGAAAGAGGCAGCGGGGTAGGAGAGAAAATAGTAGTATTTCACTGCCTTTGTAAAAAATGTAAAACATCTCATTGGTATCCTTAAATATTGTGTATATTAAACCTTAGGATATTGGTACATCAAAATATAAATCTACATATTTATCATTTTTGTGGGTAGGTTTGAATAACACCAGCCTTTCATTAGCTAGTTGGTACCATTTTGCCACCTGAGGTTCAATTTAATTATTTTGTACTGCATGAGTGAGGTTATACATGCTGTTTATAATATATTATTTGACTTCAGTTTTCCCATCTCTAAAATGGAGCTAAATACTGGCTAGCCCACAGTGTGAGTATTAACGATGAAGATAGAAAGAAAGCACCTAGCACCAGGGCTGGTTCATGGCTGATAGGGTCCTTCCCCCCTTTGTGTCTCATTTTAATAAACATTCGAACTTTTGAATTCTTTAATTTTCATGACCAGAGCTATGAGAGATCATTGTTGTTTACAATGAGAGATCATTATTGTTTAGAAAGGCTGTGAGTACAACCTGGGGCAGAGCTGCAGGGGCTGGACTCGCAGTACGCGTGCAGAGTGATAGGTCGTGAGCCTGAGGCACTGAGCTTCCTGGGTCGCTGATCCCTGCAGTCTAACCTAGTCCATTCTGTTATGTTCCCTGGTGACTTTTAGAACTTCTGGGAAGTAAAATACAATTAATTTGTTACTTAATATGACCTAGCAAAGACCGAATATCTATCATGTTCCAGACATTGTTATAAGCTCTTTACATATATTATTTACCTCTGCTGGAAAAAGTTCCACTTTTGCCCAGCATCTCATTAGGAACCATTTAGCTATGAACAAATTCAATAAAAACTTAAAGAATCAATTACTTCTTTGGATTTTTAAACACTAAATCCATTGGAGGACAGTATAACAGGAAAGGATTTGTGTTTAAATTTGGGTCATCCTTTCTGTTTTAGTTGGAAGTCGTTGTATACGTTTTGATGAGTGTTTTTAGATAATCTGGCAGAGAGTAGAAGCTGTTTTCTTCTTTGGTCTGGGTTGCAGTTTGGCCTTAGAGTTCATTAATACCATGTTGTATTTCAGAGACTTATGAGAGCTAAAGCAGAATAGCCCTTCTCATTGTCCCAGAAGAAGAAAACAATAAAGGAATACTGGTCGTTATTAAGAAGTTCATTTTAGGAGGTAGGCAGATCGTGACTACTGGACAATCTGCCAACCTCTTTCTTTGAAAAGGATTTATGTAGTGGTTGAACTTAAGTTTGACTGTGAAGACCAATGGATCAAAAGGATTAAAATCTGGGGAATACTGTACCCATTTGTGTAAAGAGAGGTGTTTTCTCACCTCAATTCTATATATCGACCTATTTTGTGGAAGGGTCATGGAGAACATCTTTCAGCCACATGTCACTAGAGGGTGGCATTGCTTCACTGAGTGACTGTGCCCGTCCCTGCTGTATGCTCCTTTTGGCCTGGAGCTGATAGAAAGATAGACTGGCCATTCTCTCGGTTCCATCTCAGATGGTCATGCTTGGGAAAACAGACTCAGATTTAAAGACAAAGGTGTAAAAATCAAGCAGCTTATCTTATATTTCCTTCCATATGCCATATTCCATCTCATTTCCTATCAATTTTTAATATGGCTTATGTATGTGCATTACTTGCTTTTGTTTTTATCGTGGGCCCAAAGTCAAAGAGATGGAAAATATGTTAGCCTGGAAATAAAAGTAAAATTAAATATTTATTAACTAACAAGAGGAAATAAGTAAGGAATAAGTCAAGCTCACATACAAGGAAGATGAGTTGTAAAGAAATTAGTAAAGTATGAATGAAGAATTTATATCTAATTCTAAGTTTTCAAAAGTCACTTTTTAAAGTACTTAACGAATATAAATTGAGATACTTTCCATAGCACTTCACTGTTTATTTATTTATTGTCATATATCAATGCACTTTTCATTTTGAAAACCAGGGAGACTTCCATGGGTTTTAAAATAAAATCAATTGAACACTGTCTTTCTTAATATTTAAATTTGGAAACCATGAAAAATGCCAATAACTGTGTCAATTAATTTAAAATTGGTTTTAAGTATATGTGGTTAAATGTTTTAAATCTCCAGATATACATAATGAAATAAATTCCTTAGTTTAGGGCTCACTACTTATGGCAACAAATTGAAGGTCATTACAACCTGATACATGATATATTTATAAAAATATTAACTGTCCACTTAAGGAGAAATAATGCTATGAAGAGGATCTAGAATACCATTATATAGCTCATGAGGCGACATAAACTAAATCATATAAAATTGCTAGCTATCAGCACTGCCAACACTTTCACACATTTTCGTGGTCAAATTTCTTTATACGACAGGTACATAATTTCATAAATAAAATGCTATAAACATTTCTCTGTCATAAAGTTTACTTACCACTATGTTTAGTATACAATGTAGCATGTGACAGCGACTTAAATATGGATATTAAATGTGTATATCACTAAAACAGTGATGCTTTTAAGATATTTAAGATGCAAAATATCAGCTGACCCATGTTTTGTCTTTTGTTGGCATTCCTCCCTTTTCTAGAGCACTTTTAGGTCTAGGAATAATCTATAATCTAACACTATTGTTAAGCCAAGTGGAGTTTATTTACAAACTAATTCAGAGGGAGTGTTCTGTTGTCAAATTTTTTTCCAGAAAATCTGTTTTCTTTAAGCTGTTAGTTTTGATAGTCATTTTTCCGTTTCCCTAAGACATATCTCTACCCAGTAAAATCATTTATTTTTCTTTTATAATTAACCTAACATAGTTATGAAGGATTAACTGGATTTCCTTCATAAATCACTGTTTGGTATTCACCACATACTTACTACTGTGTTTGACTTTGGGGACAATGGTCACTGACTCCAAGTGGCAGGCATTTCCACATAGAAACAGCATGAAGTTCACAGACAACTACACTAAGAGGACTGGTGTCGCAGCCATCGGGGGGTAAGTCAGTGGGATGTACAACGATAAGCATGATAGTATTTGAGAGGAATAAAAGGAGGAAGTTCATGCATACATGGTAGGATCAAATGGAAACTGGACAGATTGGGAGGCAAAGCACTCCTCTTCTAGGACTTTTGTAGGTACGAGCATCAAAATGATTGTGATTAGGTTCTTAGAGCAGATTGTCATTTTCTGTCTTTTGGTGTGAGGGTGGAGAGACGACAGGGGAAAGAGAGGGTCAATAGAGAAGCTACGTTTATTCCACATACAGGAAAGACTTTCCCGCAAATGAATCCAGCTCATTGTTAATAATACACGGAGAGAGAATGCATGCTCTTTTAAAAACTGTTAGGACAATTTTGCAGAATTAAAGGGCGCAATTTGAAAAGGACATGGAATTAAATGACGAGTTAATGCAGCTTCATGATGACAGATGGCACACGCAGTCAATGCAGGCTTTAATGGTATGTGATAGTAGAGGACCACGGCTAAGAGTTTCAGTTGTCAGAGCCTCATAGGAAAAACAGACGTTTTGTTGATTTCATAATCTGAGCCGATCACACATTTGGAACAGCTATAGCTAGTGGCTTTTTATTCATGTTCTTTTTCTGACATCCAAAGAGGGCATTTTTTTACTTATATAGCAAAGCACATAGACGGAATTAAGAAAAATAATGTGAGTTGATCTGTTTGCTCTTATAAACAGAAGATTTATTATAACTGTAAATTCTAAAGTAGTAAATGTTGGAAATATGCTCAATTAAATATTAGTTGTCTATGTAAAGTTGGAAATAAAAGATTTAATATTTTATGACAAAATTTATTCAAATAAATCATTGTTTACAGTAACAACAGTTTTTCACATTTTACTATAGAAATATTTAGTAATTTATATGTATCTCAATTCTACAAGCTCAGGGTATATACAACTATATATATTTTAAATATAATGTAGTTGGAGTATCAGTGTAATAATGTATATAGATATAAAATATGTAATAGATATCGACATAGAAAATTAAGTACTGTGTAAATCTAAGTTTTACCATTATCTATATGAATCACTGGAGACTAAGTATAATAGGTGGCAATAAAGTGACACGTGTGTAAAGGCAGTAAAGATGAGAGATCAGAAAGGGAGGAAATCATGTGTTGGAAGAGTACGCTTGAGAATGAAGATTTGGGAGAGAGATAAGTTTTGGGTGGGTTGACAGAAAAGGAAAAAGTATTTATTAGGATGGAGAATGTTATTCATTCCATAGTTACTGTTTGGAGGCAAAATGCATAACGAATACCAGAACTATATATATACACACACATACCCACGTATATACACACATGTATATACACAGATATATGTATACACATATATGTAGAGAGAGGGAGAGGACACTCTGCTTGCCTTCAGAGAGCTTATACTTAGAATTTGAACATGGGGACAGTGTCGGCGAAAGAGCAGAGACAAGTCCTTAAATAAATATAACAATAATGAGGGCGGAGTCTATTCCTACCCGCTGTAATCTCCATAGAATTTAGTCTTTTTTTCATCAATACCTATCTCATGATAGTACACTTTGAGAGACAAGTAAATTATTCAATTTTTTTTTTTTCATTTAAAAAGTTGTTTCAGCTATTCTGTGTGTTTCAAATGTCTGGGTTATTCAGTGATGGACTCTGAAGGTCAAGATGCCTGTTCTCCAGGGACAAGAGAGCTGGATGTGTGTGAATTTCTTGTGGCCACATTCAATCCTATTATACTGTCAATGCCTGATTTCCACAGAAATTTAAGGATTGTCTCTGGTTCCCAAAAGAGGAAGCTTATTCATTCATTCAATGAACATTTCTTAAGATGCTGTATACAGTTATTATACTATAGTGGATACAACCAGTCTGGATTTTGACATGGTCTTTGACAGCCTCTTTGGGGTACAGACAGGTTGATGATGAAGTTAGGTGCTTGTCTGAAGGAATTGCTATTCTCCAAATGTGTGTTTTATTGTGTGAGTGTGTGTCATTCTAATAAGAGATCTCTACCAGCAAGTTGCTAACTTGCTTAGTAATTATTCATTTTTTGAAATAATGGCTTTAAGGAAAAACAAGATTGAGAGACTAATCAAATTATTTGGAGAGCTGGCACACATTTCAGAAGACCAAGTTAAGATTTGAGACGATCTCCTGGGCTAGAAAAATACAATAATGCTTGATTTATATTAACATGAAAATTAGTAAGTAAAACAGCATTTAGGCTTTTAAAAACAATAAAAAGAAAAATTATTAACAAGGGAAGTACAAATTAGGGGCTTAAGAATTTCAGGAGTATGTGAATTTTAAATAGAACACAAATGGGAAGTTTTTGAATTTGGAGAAAGACCTGATATTGATGACTCTCTGACTGGTTTGTGTGATCCCACAATTTGTAGAAATTTTATGACCTTCAGCTTTCTCTGAGATTCCCTTTCAAAGGTTATTAAATGAGACTTTCACCCAAGGCCCGTTTTTCTAAGTTCTCCTTGAATGAGATCTCAGTTTATATTTGTTTAATTTTCTATTTTCTATATTTTTAAGCTCTTAAGGCTCTGGTGATATTTCTCTGTGTCTGGGATTTTGTGTTTTTTATTAAAGATTTCTTATCGGAAATGTTTTATATATTCCTTTTACTGAGTACACACCAGCTCACTTTTGTTTTATTTATTTCTACATTCTAACTTTCATTTTTAAATAAAATTTAGGGTATGGCAGTTGAAAAACAGAAGTTATGAGAAAGTTCAAAGTCAAAACAGGCAGATGACTTCTTTTCATAGGGTATGTCTCTAAAGAATCTTCATTTACTCTTAAGA
Source organism: Eidolon dupreanum (assembly GCA_028627145.1). NCBI lineage: Eukaryota > Metazoa > Chordata > Mammalia > Chiroptera > Pteropodidae > Eidolon > Eidolon dupreanum. The sequence goes on along the minus strand of CM053516.1, from coordinate 5,940,552 downwards.
TTTAAAGAAAATTATTTGATAAATTCTTTTATTTTAAGGTCATTTATTCTGTAAAAAAATATGGAGTTTCTGGTGGTGTCTATTAGGCACTGTGTAAATAAGAAATATTGGCTCTATGTTAGAACAATTCAAATTGAGAGATGCACGGCTAACCATCACAAAACGTTAGGAAGACTTTGAAATTTTAACTGATTAAAAGTTCAACATAATTTCATGGCAGTGTGATTGGTGTACCAGAAAGGCCAGAGCAATTGTTGTCCACCTAAGTAAATGCACAGTGTTTATCACAAACACGTGATCTGTATATTTCCACATGTGCATGTCTAGCATCACCTGGTGCATTGGGTGGTAAATTGGAGCCTGTGCTTTGAAAAACAGGTGGACAAATGTCTATTCATCCCACTTTGCACTGGCACTATTCCAGTTAAGTTATACAGTGTCTCTCCCATCTAGAAATTTATAGATTAGTGTCACACCGAATAGTGAAGAGAGAAGCATTTAGCACCTATGAAGTAGAGGTTGACTCAATGTAAGGGGGGAAATACCACTTTACAACTGTGTTAAATAAATGGGATGCCCCATGAGTCATACAAATCATAGTTCACAGTGATCCATGTAGAATGTTTAGTAGTGATGTTATAGCAGGCAGTTAATATATACAGCATTTGAGGGATGAATTAAATCATCTGTAAATCTGTGTTTATTCCAGGGTTCTTTTGGAAAAAAATGCGTAAAGAAATAATGTGCAGTAGGATTGAGGAAAGGGAAGTGGATAAGAAATAGAAAGGCATTACAGAGCCAGCTGGACTTCTATTTGACCTAAGGAGGTGGGGAGGCCAGAGAGAGAAGCAATGAACACTAAAAGTGATTTCAAAACTCAGTTCAGTATTTACTGCAAACAAATTGATAATTATGTTCCAATAAAACAGCATGTTTAAATAATTTCTTGTATAATCTGATATGTTTTTAATTTGATTTAGCTTTCTAATATGTCTATCTACATGATTTTTTCTAATGACATAGTTTTGCTTTTTTTAAAAAAATCCAGTAACCTATTATCATCCTCGTTTCTCATTATAAATTAGAATGGGAGTTCACATGCATAAAATAATAATGTCAGATTGGCCTATTTGGTCAAAAATCAGGTACAGGGAGATAATGTAATGTAATGAAGCTGCCTCTGTCACTTAACTAGCCTATTTAAGTTTCTAAAAAAGTCAGTGCTTGGACTAGTCTTAGACAATTTCAGTACAACAGTATATTATTTCAAACAATAGTATATCATAGAAAACGTGTATTTATATATTCATGATATGTCCCATTTCTCCAATTTCCTTTAATTTCTGTCCTACTTCTTTGACATTCTAATCATGGGACTATATGATAATGCAGAAGGACAGTTAGACAAGCCCATCTCAAAACCTGTGCACAATTAAAAGTGCATGGCTCACTCTAGCAAAAGCTAATAATTAGCACCTTGATGGGGAAATTATTTGTTTGACAATTCTGAATAAGTGTCTAATCTGAAGAGGGGGCGGGAAGTCATATATTTATGAGTATAATGAAGTCCATTAAGGTTTAATAATACGTGAAGAAGAAATAAGATGTGTATATTGGTTTTATTTAAAATTTCTCTAGTGTGCTGCGCTCTGGATAATAAGATAGATGAGGTTGGGAGATATGTATTCTTGTTGCCAGGGAAATTGCTTCACTTAAAAGATGTATTGGCATTTCCTACTTTTTTCCCCTTTATTCCAACTTTCACAATAAAATATAATTGAATTTTAGACCCTGAAGCAGAGTAAAAGTTTTGTGTTATGGTCTTGTCATTTATACTTAGATTTTATCATATTTAAAAGTAAAACCTCTATCAGGCAAAAAAAAAAAAAAAAAAAAGTAAACAAAAACAAGAAAAACTATAGGAGAAAAACATATCTGTCCTAAAAAAATGTCTCAAAAGAGGTATTTGATTTTTTAAAGATTTCAAAAAAGTGTTTGTTAACACAGTTTTAGAGCTTGCAAAAGGTCTGTTTTCAAAAAAAAAAAAAAAAAAAAGAACAGTAATGTAGGAATGCATTAGCATAATATTATTAGGAGTTTAGAAAAATATAGTTTTCAATTTTAAGAAGAAAACAATTTGGTGAGAACTAACGATTTAAATTTTAATCCCTTTATCACCAACAATAAAGAAAAAGTTGGAAACACTAGAAATCTATAAATATTTGAACATTAGACACTATGAACAAAAAATAAGAGTTTCTATATGCAAAAACTGAGGATTGAGGGACAATATATATTGATATTCAGCCTGTGCAAGGCAGCGATTTAATTTTGGGGATGAAGTGACAAATAAGATTGCCATCAGGTACAGTTCCACATTTGCCTTAGTAGCAGATGCCTGTAACTGCCTGCTTGTATCTCCAGTAGTGTGACCACTAGATATTTCAAACATCATGTATATGAAACACAATTCTTGATTTGTCCCAAAGGGCGCACAGTTACTCCAGGCCAAACATTGACTGTTTATTATTTATTTGCTTCTTTTTTTTATTCCTGTATAGTCTATCAGCAAGTACTGTGGACTTTCTTTCCAAAATCTATCTCAAATTTATATTCTTCTTGGTTTCTGCTGCCAGCATTTTAATCTTCAAAACTAGCATCTGTAGCTTTGAACAAGATGGTTGCCTCCTCGTCAGCTTCTGTCTCCTACATTTGTCCCACCATAATTCATGCTCCCTGGGGCACACTGAATGACCTTTTAAAAACATGAATCTGGTTTCACCACTTTGCTGCCCAAACCCGTCTGTTGTTCACCCCTTGCTCATCATGGTGATTCCACACTGAAGCCCTTGGCTTCCTAGACCTGCTGTGCCGCTCTGTCCTGCAGCTCTACTTTGGTCCTGCTTTATCCTCAGTGCAAAGTGACTTTCTCCCATGGCTTTACTTGGCTGCTCCATTAGCACCCTTAAAGTTTTAGTTTAAATATCGTTTCTTCAAGCAGCAAAGAGACTGTCTCTCAGTACTGTCGGACCCACCTCCCTGCAGCCCAGTCACATGGCATTCTATTGAACATTTTTTTTTCCTTTCACAGAAATTACTACCATTTGAACACATTAAAACAATTATTTGCTTTTTTTTCTCCCTTTCTCTGACTAGATTATAAGTCCATGGAGAGTGTGAACTGTCATCTTCTACTCTGCTTTATTTTCTGCACAACAAACTGTCCTTGTCACAGTGTAGTTGCTTAATAGATGCTTGTTGAATGAATGCCTATATAGGACAAACCCTAAAGGATAGGGAAGAGGTGTTTTTTACTTTTTTGTTTCTTTGTTTCTATTTGGTTTCTTTCTATACATATACATCGATTAGGTACTGCACTTGATTATTTCAGTTGTGACTGAACAATAAGAAAGGAGAGAGCATGCTTGTGCCAATGGAGGTTACTTTCTGGTGGATAGGGACAGAATAAATAAGATAAATAAGCAAAAAAAAAAAAAAAAGAAAAAAAACCCATACTACAATAGATATTGTTATGTGTTATGGAGAAAATCAAGGGGAGATAGAAGTTAGAAAGGATTTCTGTGATGTAGCAATTTTTTAAGCGACCTGTGAAAGCTTTAGAAGGATGGAGTATTTGAACAAAGGCTTGAAATGTGATATAGGCCTTTGTATGTGGATGTAAAAGCCATACAACCTTGAAAATACTCTGAAATGGTTCAAGTAATTTGTTCTTCTGTAAGTCAAAATACGAACCAATATTAGAATATAAACATCTAGCAGAATACCAATACTAAAGAGAGTAGTAATTTGTTATATAAACATATAAACAGGCAACAGTTTTAACACACAAGGTGCCACTTTAGCCTTACACACTGTTGTTTGTCCTTTCCTGCCAAAAGACCAAAGTTAAATACAGCTATCTTAGGTTTCAGTTTTAGTCAAAACTCATATGCAAATGCAAATTCCTTTCAGACCTAACTTTTCAATAAACCGGAAGTGCTTTTGCTCATGTTTTTAAAAAAACTTTTTACTCCAGTTTTAGACATAGTTATATGCTAGTATTTATGTAAAATACTTTATGCCATTTAATTACTGGATAGATTGCAAAGGTTATGAAGCAAACCTCTGAGGCCAGTGAGATTTTCAAGGCAGCTGTTCTGTAGAGAACTCTCTTATGGGAAACATAATTGTTTTGAGCTTTCATTGAACTTTGACTTACTGTCAGGATTCGGTTATGAACTGAATTGTATGAGCTCATTATAGATTACATTTCACCATTAAGATGGCATTTCATTCAGAGATGGCATCATTAGGATCAATCTCTTAATATAAGCTGTAGTATCTAATGGCATGAAATAGGAGTGGATTCCGGTCCTTTCCTGTTGAATTTATTTCTTAATAATCTGATATCATCTGGGTTAACTGATCTACACAAATAATGTGGCTTAGATGTCTTCAACTAGGAGTTGCCAGTATTTGAGTAAGCAGTTGCAAACAAATACCTGTTTTTTGCCTGAGACATTAATGAGCATGTCCTTTTGCTGTTGTTGGTTCCTAAACCTCCTTTAAACACAGCTTTTGAAGAATTCCCCACCGTGTGAATATCCATGTAACCCTAAAGAAGGAACTGGACACTTTCATTCCCACCCTCAGTGCATACGAGCCTAGGAAAGCAAACTAAGGTTCACCAACCAAGTAAATTCAGTCAGAAGGGCCATATAGAAGCTGGAGATATGCTATAGAGAAGGTGCTGCACAGAATCCCACCTGCAGGGGGTGTAACTTTCAGACACATCTAGTTTTAAGAGGCTAAAGTGTCTCAGTGAGAGACGGTGGCTAGTGGGGGTGTCAGCGATGTCTCATCAGAAAGCACTCCTGAAATGTCCTTGATTCTGATGGGGTAGCCTACACCTCTGACCTCAAGCAGTGCTTCTAATGTTATTTATAGAGTAGAAGATTGGACTGAATTGATTCTTCAAATCGTTTCTTTTAAAAACACTTCATAAGCCTTCCAGTTTGCCTTTCTTGTACACTGTCTGTCAGGAGACAACTTTACAAATGCACATCTGCATTTTTAAGTACATTTATCTGGACTGAGGGCCACGAGGCACTTAAAGTTTACCTGTCATACAGATGCATCCCGCAAGTGCAAGGAGAAGTTAAAATAAACTGGTGATAAACTACAGCCATGTAAGGAAAATTTATCATTTTCTAGCAGTCTCCTTGCCTAAGCTGATAAATGGCATTGTTTTTGCATTGCAGGGCCTTTTCAACGTGATAAACTTTTTGAAAGGAACCCAATTCCATGATAAAGAGATTTGGGCAGAAATGAGGAGAGGTCGGGTAGTTAGAGTGCTGAGCTGCAGTGTTTGATGAATGAAAAGCAGCCCGGCGTGGCAGGGTGCCAGGGAGTGGAAGCGTAAAAGCACTTGGCTGAAGTAAAGTGCAGCCGACCTGACATGAGGACGCTGTGTGCGCTCGTGTGGCAAGTGGACCTCATGACACCTTCACAAAGCTGTAGGTGTGTGCATTTTATACTTGTAAGGAACAATTACAATGAATTACTTACATAATCCATTTGCCCTATGCTGTTGCCACTTGGGATAGATTCCTTGGACAACCCATTAGTAGATCCCGAGGTAAAATAAGAGTAAAATTAACAGCTTCCTGTCTTTCTTTCTGTTAACCTGAGGGTTTTCCTAGAGTTCTCTGAATTAATCTGATCAACTGGAAAGTGGTCTTGAGAGATTGGCACTGTTGAAGCCAACAGTAGTGCCTGAGAAGGAATCAGGGAGAGGCAGTTGTTCAGAGAGACTTGCTCACTCCCCCCCACACCCCCCTCCCTCCCTCCCTCCCTCCCTCCCTCTCTCCCTCTCTCCCTCTCTCCTTCCCTCCCTCCCTCCCTACTTCACCCCACCCCCGAAAAAGTTAAAAATATCTTAGATTTGATTATTATCATATGATCCTGTAATCAACTCCTTGATCCCCATTCTTTCCTTCAAAGGCTTTTTCTGTAGTCTCAAAAGTATGACTTGCATTTCTCCAGGAATTTATATTTTTTTGACTTCTGATGTAGGAAATGTGCCACTGCAGCTCTCCTCAAGGATGACCATGAGTCCCGTAACTCAGTGGGCATCACCTTGCTTAAAGTTAGGAGTGAAAAAGAAGTGTTGACTCTATAATTGTTTTCTTTCCATTTGTTTTCTATCATTGTTTTTCTGTCTGGTGGTCCCACCTAAACTGTGCATTTCATGGATCTTGGAAATGTAGTTTTTTTGCTTTTGTTTTTCCCCCTGAACAGAAAGCTAATGCTTAACCATTTGCTACATGTCATGCCTGGGATTATTGTCGGCATTATTTAAGGTAGGAGCTTGTCTTAAAGGTAATGTCTTTCGAAAGCAACATACTATGACTCAATTTTTCTTGTAGGAAACTCAGCCAGTTTTATTAACATAATTTGCCTGGAGTATTGAAATTGTTTGCTGCAGCATAAAATATGTGTACTGAAAGCTATTACTTCTATGCAGGAACTATTTTTAAAATAACGAACTTATCAACAAATCAGTGTTCTCCATGTAAGTGTGATTTTCCCAAACTGGATGGATAGAAATGTATTTCTTATTAGAAAAACAAAAACTAAAACTAAATCACTTTCCTATGTCATTTAAAAATATTAGTTACTAATAAGCTGGGATAAATGAGATGATAAATTACTATTGGTAAAAGAAAGTAAAAAACATAACAAATAAAAATACACAAGGAGCAGGTGTAACACATTTAAAAAGTGGGTATCTAATAATTATTTACATAATGAATGCTCAAACTCTTCATCCTTAAATAATATCGACATCCATACCAAAATTTTAAAATTCTCACAAAAGCATATTTTAAAGCACATACGTTTTCTAAGCTAAGTCTCATAGCTACAGAATACAATGCAAATGATAACACTTTGAATGTAGCTTCTGCATTATCACTTTATCTAGTTTATTGAATGGATAAGCCAGATTATATCTAGATTATTTTTCTACTTCATATTTACTTACTTATGTGAATTTATGAAGCAGTTTTCATAGTTCAGTTAAATTACATAATAAAAAAATCTTAAATTAACATTCTAACATTACTGATTCCACTGAGAGACATTTCTGCCTTTGCCCACACTCATGCTATTTCCTTATTTATCTGTGTCCTTTCTAATATTTTGATAGGTGAATGCATTTTTTCAAAGTTTATCAGAAATATCCTTCTTTATAAAACTATTCCCTATTCTTTAACTACATATGTCTCTCTCTGTCTTTCTCTCTTTTTCTTAATATGTAATCACATAATTATGTGTAATTTAAGTCTATTGTATTCTTTAGTCACCAAGAAAATAGTACATAGTATAGATATCTATAATACACAGATATATACACATGTACACATATCTGTCATATATATCTACCCGTCTATTAATGATGTATGCCTAGTACTGTTCTAAGTCCCTTAAATTATTCATTCATCTTCACATAGTCATATTAATCAGCTATCATTATCCTCATTTTACAGGTGAAAATAAAAAAAAAACAGATAATAGATAAATAACTTTCCCTCCAAATTTTTGATACATGTCTATGTCTATATTTATATATAAAATGTCTATATGGTTTAATCATTGAAACTGCCTTTAAAACTCAAATTTCTTTGCCTTCTGGATGGCAACCTGTTCACGGTTTTCAGTATAGTAGAGTAGCCTAGGTCCATTTATGCTTTTTATTCCTACATACGTAATCCATTTTTTTGTTCTGGGCTTCTCTTACGTACCCTTGTGCTATAAATTTTTGAACTAATAAAGCCCTAGCTTGTGATCATTATTTGTAGTTATCTGATAAGAGCTAATATTTTCTTGACTGAATTATTGATACAAAAGACCACTACAGTGGAATTGACTTGGATCGCTAAAATATTAAAGAGCTGTGGCTACTGTAGAATAGCTGAATACATGCTGTGTCTGCTGAACTCACACAGGTCATGCATCTGATGAGGAGGTCTCCCCAGAGTGTCTGTGGAAGACCCAGGCCAAGGTACCCTGAGAAGGAAGCTTCCGAATCAAGGTGCTTAGACCAGGAAGGCAGGTACCCATGAGGGCGTGGCCGGCCAGGGGACTGAGGCCCTGACCTAAACCTGAGAGATGGTGCACCGAGTCTGGTGTGGTGAGGGCAGCTTTCTGCCATGAGGTTTGCCTTGTTAACCATCCCTAGCCAGGTCTACAATGTTATGCATAGCATTTCCCTAGGAGTTGGTCTTACTGTGGACAGGTGGATGTAGAGAATGGTTATGCATTTCACCTCTGCCTCAGTTTGTGGAGGGCATGCCATTTGGTTTCATTTTTTCAACCACGTGCAGTACCCATTCTGACCTTAAACTTGAGCTCGAGACGTTCTTGCTCATGCGAGAACTGCCTGTGTGGCTGCTGCTTCTGTGGGCCCCATGTGATTGGCACTTCGCGGTTACCGCCCTCACAGTTGTCTGTTTATTGCCCGGTTCCGAAGTGTGGAATCTGTAAGTTCAGGGATCATTTCTTCTACAGTTAGCAACGTTCTTGGCTCCTGAGGAACTTAATAGATCTTTAATGAAGGAAAGCAGCAGGGGAACTATCAGATTGTTGAGGGGAGAACTTCTCAAATTCAGTGGTGGAATGGAGCGTCGCATTCACCAAATTAAGTTCACCTAAAATGTGTGGTCTTTGTAGTAGTTATAAAATATTTTGTCAATCTCCACTTAAGTTTAATTTTTAAAGTAATAAATTTTAATTGTATTATCAGTAACACCTATTTGGTAATGACCGTTGCCAGTTGAGACAGAATTTGTTTTACTATGTTCTTAGAGTCTCTAACTACTCCCCATCTGTATTTTAGTGTGCATGTGTTTTTTTTAAGCCCCACTCCACCAAAGAGATTTTTTCTTTCCCCTAATCTAAAGCAGGGGTTTTATTATATTTTACCCCAGCGGCCTATATTCCTTATACATAACACCTTTCTGTTTACACAGATGTAAGTGTGTTTGTGCTTCCAAGTAGACTTCTACAGGCAGACTCTAAGTCGCTTCTGCTCACACCTTCAGTTATGTGCATGTAAAAAAATACTTGTTGAAGGCATGAGTAAAGTGATGCTTGTTTTAAAATTATGCACACTAATTAATATTCCTTGATTTTCCTTGGCATGATTGTAATCCATATCCTCATGTGTATTTGTATTTACATATGAATTTGAATATTTAACTTATCTTGTCTGTTATTCTAATCTTTTTCCAAAGTCTCTAGTCTAACACAAGATTGAGTTAAAGGATGTTTGACCCTCAAACTGTTCCGTAGAAAAAGCAGTTGTAAATACCGAATTCATCCTGCAGTGCACAGAGCTCCTTATGATCAGGTTTCTGCCCACAATTTAATTATCAGCTCTCTCTTCCATTTCTAGTTATGCTGTAGTACTGCCGAGGTGGTTAAGCATCCATGCTTTAGGAATCCACTCTGCTCTGTGTTCATGGCCAAGCCTTCCGTACCCTCTTTCTCCAGTTAATTAGTAACATCTTTCTTCGTAATACTCTAACATACACAGTTATAGATAATAGTTATTGCATAAATTACATATTTTTGCACTTATGTTTATTTTAGCCATCTTGATTAGAGTCAAGTATTGCAAATCTTATCACGAATATCTGGGCCTATCATAGGCTCTCAATACATGGTCTGATTTTTTAGCCAAAGTTTAGTATATTTGTGAATAAATATGTGAGCCCAGTTCAGGAAAATATAAAATAATTTCAGTTTAGTATTTTTAAAGGGCAGTATCAACTTTACATTAAAATATATTGTCTGCAGTTTGTATGATCTGGTTGTATTTTGAAAAATAATTTACAAACTGAAGAAATTCTGTATCAACGAATATTATGGAAAACTAATAAAAACCATGCTCTGAAAGAGTTTAACATATTTACATGCAATGTCTTACTACATTACATATTTATTATTGCTAGCACTGTAGCTCCATAGACACATGATATCAAAGCACAGATATTCTATTTCACCACCTCTGACCTTTTAAGGAGTTAGACAATTATCCAAATATTGAAAATCTTCCAGAATCAGGAGTGGAGAGGCTGGGGGCAGAGGAATGCACAACTCGAAAAATAATCAAAATAGTTTTAGCTTGATCTTGATAATTTAACTACATAACGCAGTATTACACTCAGCCCTTTTAAAGTTTCATGCTGTTGCGTAAATCACATTTTGAATTTAAACGGACCTTTCTTCACCTTCCTAGTGTTCTGAATGCTGTGTGACTTCAGCAGAAACCAGGAGGAGTCGGACATCTTTGCCTGATTTAACATCCATGGAGATTGCTAGGAACAGTTTTGTGTTGTTTTCAAAGGCCTGACCAGTGGTCTGGGATATAAGATTGATTGAGTTGCTCCCTGCCACCGTTTGATTATATGCCCAGCCCCCATACAGCTGACAAAGTGAAAATGCCCTAGATTGGATTATTAAAATCTTTTGGAGTGTTTCTTCAAAAGACACACGGAAGTAGAGAGTTTCTTATGTTCTTGAAGACAGCATACAGAATTCTCTTTCTTAAAGTCATCGTGATGGTTTACATTATTTACTCCAAAAATTTACTTAGCAAACACCTTTAATTAATGGTCTTTTTGTCTTGTGTCATCCCTCTTAATAAGAGTCCTTGTAGAGAATGACAGCTCTGTATTGACAGGGTGCTCTGGGTTGACAATTAGCAACCGACTGATTGGCAGGAATAGTTTGCTGTCTAAATTGCCCAGAAACAGCAGTGAAAAATAAAATTCTGTTGCTTTGAGTGCATTTGCCTGATCTACTCTTAAGGGATTCCTTTGAAGAGAAAGTTTTCTGTTGTCCAGAACAGTTTAATAAGATTGAGATGATTTGTTGCTTGAAGCTAGTAACACCATCTTCTGAGACATATTTTTTCTATTTTTTCTATGCGTTTTTGTTTATTTCCTTTTTAGTAAGTTATAGGATTTCTCAGACATTTCTAATTTTCCCCAATCAGAAAGCCTGTGGTTTTTCCATTGGTGCCACTGCTGCCATCTGGCTTTTGCCAGCCAAATGTACATACCCCCAGGCCGAAAGCTGCAAAGAAAAGAGCAACAACAAACACGAAGCAAAACAATCTCTGTGCCTTCATCTGCTTAATTCTTTGGGTTATTATGCGCAGGTTTTACACAAGGGATTAATCCAGTAGAGCCTTTAGTGTTAGAAGCTATCATTACTTGAAACACTAGCTCCACACTGTTTTCTGTTCCATTGCTTTGAATCTTGTATTTATTGTATCCTTCTTGCTTCCTTCCTTAGTTTGTTGTTGTTGTTTTTCTAACTTCTCACTATTTATTTTTAACCTTTCATATTTCCCAATGTAAGTGTGTGGGTATAAAACTTTATGGTTAGCACAGTGGCTTCACTTTACAAGTTTGTTTAAGCACTAGGTATTTAACAATTTTCTTTATGATTTTTCTTTGGCAAATAAGTTATTTAGAAACATTTTTAAATTTATAATTTTTCATATTTATAATTTTCTCATCAATTTCTAATTCATTATGATCTTATACACGATTTTTTAAACTCTAGTTTTTTAAATTAAATCTATTTAATTCCTTATTAATTAACTCCTAGCGCTGTATCACCTACTATTTGCTTTATGGCTCTATGTGACAATTTTTGTAAATATTTTATTTCAAAGCTAATTTTACGTGTATCCTTAATAATTACAAAACAATTGCCCCCATTACATTTCATTTCTCAACGGAAAAAATTTTCTCTAACTGTTGGATTCATACAGGGTTCCTGTACATCCATTCATTAGGTTTCATTTTTAATTATTTGTTATTCATATGTTGTCTACCTTTGTTGCATTTTTTGAGTGTTTTTGGTGTTTGAAAAATCTGTGCTAAAATATCATACTGATCATGTTTTGTCATTTTTCTCAAGTAGGTCACTCATATTTTTCTTCACATACTCTTGATGCATACATGTTGACAATTGCTAATTTCTTTGATAAAACAAATATCACTTTGTTTTGATCTTCTTTATTCTTAAAAATGTTTACTGCAATAAAATCCACTTACCTGCTATTAATTTAACCTTAGTAATTTCTAGGATCAGAAATGTTTTATATTCAGTCAGGAGTTTTGTCATATTTGTGATAATGACAAAGTTCTCCATATATTTTCTGTATAATTCATGTTATGTTAGAAATTTTAAGTGTAATCAAGCTATTACAAGCCAATTTTGAGTATTATGAGAAATCTTCAAAGCAGTAAATAGTCTTGTCTTCATATGATAAACAATTAAAATATCATTCTCAGAGGTTAAATCTCTGTCGGATGCTTATTTACCTGATATTTCAAGGGCTGTGCAGTCTCATTAAGTAAAATCCAATTATCTGTTTGGAAGAGAAACAAATATTTCTTATCTGTCTGCCAAAAATGTTATTGATCAGAAGATTACCTGTGGCAAATAGCATGTCCAAGGTCAGAGAGATAGTTTCTGATACTCAGAAGGTTAACCCAAGATTCTCTGTATCATAGATATCTACAGTCCTACCTAGCTGATACTATTTCCTTTAATTCTGACATTAAATTTAAAAAATTCAATTCACTTTCTCCTACTTCGGGATCTATAGTCACTTTTTCAATAAACAAAAGATAACTAAGCAAGCAAAACATTTTTGTGTTTATATGATTGGTTACATTATAGATTTTGCAATTCGAATACTAAATGATTTAATTTTTTTCACCACTCAATATAAAACAAAAAATTACCTTTCTCAAAAAAATATGCATTCTTTCTCTTCCATAGTAACAATGGTATAAACCATTTTTGTTTGAATAAATCATTCAATAATAAATGTTGCCTGTGATTAATCTATGCCATCCTTTTATTAAGTGCCTTCTAAAGCTCAAGAACACTATATTTATTCAAGTCTTTTTCCCGTTTCTGAATTGGATTGTTTTTATTGTTGCATTTTGGGAGTTCTCTATATGTTCTGGACATTAATGTTTTATTGAATATGTGATTTGAAAATATTTTCTCCTATTTTGTGGATCCCCTTTTTACTTTGTTTCTAGTTCTTCGATGCACAAACATTTTAAATTTTGATGAAGTCCAGTTTGTCTACTTTTTTATTTTGTTGCTTGTGCTTTTGGTGTCATAGCCAAGAAATCATTGCTAAATCTAATGTTATGAAGATTTTTCCCTATTTTTTCTTTAAGAGTTTTAAAGTTTTAGGTCACATTTAGATCTTAAATCCAGGTCGTGTTTATTTTTTGTATATAGTATAGGGTAAGGGTGCAACCTCATTCTTTTGCATGTGGATATCTGCTTTTTCCAGCATTATTCATTGAAAAGTTTCTTCCGTGTTTTTAACTGGTCTCATTTTATTTGTATTTTTTTTCTTCCTGATTTCTGTCTTCTCTGATTTAAATATTTTATAAAATAATCATTTTCTGTCCTCCTTTCTCATATCATTTGTACTTCTCTTTAAAAAAATTTTAGAAGGTTGCCCTAGGGTTTGAAATACATATATGTTAACTAATAATAGTTCACTTTCAAATAAACTATTTTTCTTCAAGTGTAGTGCAGGTATCCTTTACACTTTTTCCCAATATCCTGCTCCCAGGCCTTTTGATGTTGCAGTCATTCATTTAACTTACCCATATGCTATTATCACCCAATTCATTGTCTCTATAAATAGTCATCTTTTTGATAATAACAATTCTGATTTTTTTTTTAACATTTCTTGCAGGGTATGTCTGTTGACCATGAATTCCTTCAATGTCTTCTTTTTTCATTAAATTAATAATAAAGAATTGAAATGAGGGCTTCCCTCTGATAGAAATACTCATACCAATGCCCACTCTTCTTTCACAAAATATTATTTGTGTGATTAATAGTACAATTGCATAAGGTAATAATAATTTCAATTATAAAAAAAAAAATTACTGAAAATCCCTAATACCTGTGGAGAAATATTGACCTATTAATTCATTATATTATCTCAAATAAAGATTTCAGTGTGAGGGGCACAGAACACTGAAAGTCCTGTACAGAATCAAAGAAGAAAAAATAATTCCTTCCTAGCAGAGGGAATGAACCATTTTTTGTAACTGTTCTTAGTATTTATATTTAGGACAAGCAGAATGTAAAATAAAATACCATTAGTGGTGAATAAGTGTATGTTTAAAACTAGAAGATAAAGAAATGAAATCGGTTTAGAAGAAAAAAAGTTGAGTAAATTAACACAGTTACAGTAGTATAAAATAGAGTTAAAATTCTGTAAGCCAAGGAAGGCCTAAAAGAGGGGAAAGAATGCTAAATGCACTCAAAGGAAAAGTGAATTTTCTTCAGAAGAACTTATCAATGGTATAAAAATAGTTAAATAAGACAACAGGTATTTTATTCCTATTTCCTCTCAACCCAGAGAAAAAGTGAATGAATACAAAAATGAAGATAAAACAGTGGAAAAAGTAAAACTTTTAAAAATTTCAATAACGATAAGATGAAAACACAAAATTAAAAATACTTTTAAGAAATCAGTCGTGTTAAAGTATATACTTGCAGAAAAAAATAATAGTGTAAAATCTGTTTATTATCAATGCAGAGTCCATATGTTTAGTGATTTTGGATTTTCATTTGTGTTCAAATTTAATTCAATTTTTGTCTTAATAAAGCAATTAGAAAATAAAAAGGGGGAATTGTAAAAAAAATACTTAAAATGATTTGTAAGAACAAAAAGAAATATGTTCAGAAAATGGCAACAAATATATTTTTTTAAAAATGAAGAAAGTCATTTGTAACTAGCTGTTTCTTTCCAGGGCATTCCACTTTGGTTCTCTTGTGCTCAGTGATTACTCTGAAGGAATTTAGCTGAATGTGGCTGCAATTAAAAACTGAATGATTCTTAAAGGAATAACTCTTCCATGACAAATGTGTGACAAATAATTATCCCTATAGCTCTTCCCCAACATATTTGAACCTCTAAACTTCAGCTTGATTTCTCCACTAGTTCATCCATGGGCGAATAAAGAGCCAGATTGCATCGTTTAATGACGTTTTCTTACTGGCCTTATTGCTAATGAGAGGGTGTGGGATGAGACATTCCAGAAACAATTGAAGACTGTTGATCTTTTTGTTGCTGTTTTATGACCTCTTACTTAAGTGATCGGTGAGGTTATTTCCTCTGTTGAAATATGTAGTTGTTGTTCAAGAAATTAGAGTTTATATACTTTTAGTGACAGGTGAGTCCAGTAAGGGACCAGGACAAGGCTTTTGAATGAAAAGCATCTCTAGCTTCAGAAACTTTTGCCCATCAGTGCTTCTGCCATTAGGTTATTTATTCTGTCATCCAGCAGTTTTCTGTTCCTTATTTCTCAATTCGACAATCCCTCTGTGCTGTTTTGAAGCACACAGTTCAGTAGGAAAAGATAGAATATGCTTTCAGTATTCTCAATAAAAACTGTACTCTAAAAGCTGGGATTTGTGAGAAATATCTGTTAGAAATCATGGAAAAGAGTATATGAACGTCAATTTCTGACATGCTTTTCCATTCCAGTATACCTACACCAACTTTACTGATACTAGCAAATACTCATCTAGATTATTCAAAACTTTTTATTACTCTCACAGCAAAAATGGCTTATATGCCTCAATTATACCAACTATTTTTTCTTTTATAAATATGCCTATAGCTTAAAATGCTGTTTTTATTGGGTGATTTTTGTATTTCTTAAACAATTAGAGAAAAGTAACTTTTAAAATAAGATATTACTGCAATTATAAAATCTCTATGTGCTATTATTGTTTAGGTGTGAATGGTCAATTGAAAGATTCTTTGTCTTTTTGTCCACTTCAATCAATGTTTTCATTCCCAGCAAAGATAATTGTTTTCTGTGCTTGACGCCTCTTATCTCACCCCAAACTTTCTTCCTCTAATGGCCACTTATCCTTCTCTTTTTAAAAATTTACTGTAGGTATCATATTATTTCTTCTCACAGAGTATCATTTTCACCAGAGTACTCTTACTCTTTCATTACCTCTGTATTTTTTCTCTTTTGCCTGACTACATTAGTTTGCTTTCTGTAATAGTGTAATTACCATCTTCCCTTTTCGTAAGCTAAACTTCTCATATCACAATGTCTTACTTTTTAAAACTTTTCATAAACAGTATCATCTAAAATGTGTCATTTTATGTCTTGCTTCTTTGATTCACTATTCTGTTTGAGATTAATCTACAGACATACCCTGTGTGTTATAGTATGACATTCATTTTAATTATGCAAAATATCCCATAATTTATTTATGCATCCTGCTATTGATAAACATCTGGGTCATTTGCAGTTTTCACTTGTTTTAAATAATGCTGCCAGAAACCTTGAGTGCGTGCCTTGTACAGTTTTGTGACACATATATCTAAGAGCAAAGCTGCTGTTTGTTACAGCATAGGCATTTGTTCAACTATAGTAGATAGTGTCAAAATGTTTTCCAAAATGGTGATGACTATCTATATTCCCACCAGCAGTGCGTGTAAGTTCCTGTTGCTGTATATTCTCACCAACACTTAGTATTGCCACTCTTTGTTGTTGTTGTTGTTGTTAAACTATATCACATATTAGGAAAACTGAAAATCTCAAATGTCAGTATGGATACTATAAGAGACAATTCACGACAGTATGAGGAGTTGGGCTCCTGATTAAAATCCTAGGTATGGTTCTTCAGGCCTGACCGCAGATAATTCCAGAGGCTTTAAGTGGGAGAAATCTGCCCTCCCCACACCAGATGCGGGCACAGCCCATGCCATGCTGTTTCTGTGGGGGCCGTGGTCCAAGGTTACCCCTGCCCCCAGCTGTGGGAGTTTCACATTCTCTTTCCTTGGCTTCTTTCAAAGAAATTCTACTAGGATCAACTACTTACCTCTGAAATGGATCATTTAATTTCACTAAGAGACATACACTTTGGGTCCTCATTCATAAAAGCATATTATCTTTAAGTCTTACATATAAACATGTACCAAATTAAGTTTCATTGCTGATACTATCGTTATTCATATAAGGTTAATTTAATTGGAGAAATAATTCTAAAGCATCAAAGAGACATCAATTAACCTCTATCTTAAGCCAATAATTACCTTTTAAAAAGTCCTAGATAAGAAGTTTTTTTCTGTAATTTTTTTTCCTACAAAATAAAAGTATCTTCAAAATCACTATGTGAATCACTTTTCAGATATAAAATCTCATATATCTCATAAGTAAGGGTGCTGACACATGAAATTTGAAAATTATTTAGAATTCGATGCTCAGATGGTAACTGAATGCTGTGTGTGCTGGACTCTGAATTGGCTTGGGCACATCCATATGGATTCATGGAGAAGAATTAAAGTCTTAAAGGTAAACACACTGTCCTCTATAACCAGAAATATACCTTCTTTGAATATGATACTTGCTGACATTCTCTCACATGAATGTGTTGAAGTCAGATAAATCTTTTCGTTATTTATTTTGAGCTATTGGATTCTAGAGTACTGCTTCAGAGTTCATTTTTTTAACCTTAATTTCTTTTTCATCAGAATGTCATTCCCTAGGAAAATATATGCATGAATTGCCCTATAGAATTTTTCTCAGAAGTTGAATGTTAAGTACATATTTTCGAACTAATAAAGCTGCTACTAAGAAAAGGTTGTTTTTTCATTAGAAAAAAATAAAATTGGCTTGTCTAAAAGTCAAGGTTTAAGGAAAGTCTTAATATTGTATAATAGCTTTATCTGAGAAAATGTAAGAAAACAATAACAAAAAGAACTTTATACTTGTAAATGTGGTAGAATAGTGTATGACCAAAAGACTCACCCCAGTAAGTCTGATAATGTGGAGGGGAATATTAAAGTGTGTGATTCCATTTTTGATGCTTGAATGCTGATAACTTAAGGCCCAATACTGCCTTACCTTCCTGCTCTGTATCTGGGGGAACAGGGAAGAAGACTTGTCACTTCCACCTTTTGTGCCAGTAGGAAGGGTGAACCATGTGACTTTACTGCACAATAACGTTTCACGACGGATTTCTGATTTTATCAGGCAGTGTTTACTTTTCGATCGCAATATCTTCCAGTGAATTTTAGGCGAGGGAACTTCTCAGATGAAGTTTACGATAGTTTAGTTCTACAAAATTAGTGTGAATTCAAGACATTTGTAGTTAATGGATTTAATAGCACTTTAAAAATGGTGTGTACTATTCTGAAAACATACAAAAATGGTGAGTGCTTTCTAAAATATACTCTCTATGGTAGATCATTTGTTAAGAATGGCCACCTTGAAACCAAAATATACATTTCAATTAAATGTTACAATTTTTAAAAGTCTTCCATAAGTGACCTAAAACACAAGGATCATGTAACAGTTGAATAGCAACAGTCTAGGCACAGATCACTAACAGGGCCTTTGCTTGTACTCAGGAGGTAGGAAGTTAATATTAACTCATCATGAGGAGATTTTTTTTTTTAGGGTGCAGGCAATCTGGAAGTTAACTATTTTTCTTCACATGTTGGGCTACCTGTCCATTTATAGTATCCCAGTGAATATAGGCTTCTCATCCTCAAATTTATAGTACGTGGTATTTGTAATAAGTAGTGTGAAAAACTTTAAGGCGTTTCTATGGTGTTTTTTAATTCAGAGAATATCTGAGAGAAAGCATCACTGTGTAATGATTTTTAGCTCTTCGGTTGTTATTTTGGATAATTATGCTCATCAATTTTAGAATTCTGTGACAAAGTATAATTTGCAAAGGCTTGACAACTATCCTGAATTGATTTCCTATGAAACAATCTCAGACGGGGATTGGTATGCAGGTGCTGTATTGCAGAGTGCTTCCAGGATGCACATTTGTGTGGATCGAAAGGTTTACGATTAGGCCGAGGGCGATGTTAGGTAGCATTGCAGTCACAGGAAAGAAAGGCCTCAGCCAATCCAGGGGGAAAATCCGGAGCTGGATGAACTACCATCATTGTCCCAAGTTTGACAATGAAGGCTGATCCTTAGACTTCATAAACAGTCAGTGGATGTGAGCTACTGCCAAGAATGGGGCATGACCTAGTGCGAGGTGGTTTCTTGCAGTGCAGATCGACCTCCTAGGGGATACACAGGTATGAGATGTCAGTGCCCAACATTCTCAGCAGCTGGGAGAATGAACGCTTTAGTCTCGAGAGGCGAAGGTGGTGGGTTACTCGGTTCCATTTGACTCATATAACTTCTGGAGACAATTACTTGAGGATTTTAGAGAACCTCTTTTCCTGGAGCGGGAGGTTCTTACAAGAACATAATTATTGGGACAAAATGTAGCCAACTGCTAGCATTGCAGCCAGTCTCATGGCCCCAACCAATACTCATCACTTTTATCCTTCACAATATAGTCTTGATTCATGAATCGGGTAGCGTCCAATCTAGCAGAGCGAAAGGAGGTCTGAGGAGCTGAACAAAATGAAAGTCTTTCATAGGCAGTAGTGGGCGAGAACGAGGAGATTATATTAGCAAAAGTGATTGGTTGTAACAAGGTCACTAGCATTTAGGGGGTGGCGGAGGTCTACAGGAACATTTTTTCACTAGAGCTGATCAGGTGATTCCAGATTGAGTGGTTTAAAATTACATTTCTGGAAGAGTGAAACTAAAATTCTTGGTTTGGTGATGTGGGATTTAGAATATGCAAGTTCATTTTGGGCCTGTTTTTGTTTTCAACACTATATATTGACTCATTTTGTCTTTTTTTTTTTTTTTTTTTTGGATCTATTATCATTGAAATAAATGTTTTAAAATTTCTCATTATGATTATGGTTTTGGCTTTTCTACCTTATTTTCTGTCATAGTAACTGCACACATATTTCTAGTGCTTCTGTCTTAGTGATGATATTACTTTTTTATCATTGCGTAATAATCCTTTATTAATTTTTTGTTAAACTTTTCCTTTGTTTTAATTTTGAGAGTTATCACTCTTTGATTGTTAACTCAATTACTTAGATGAGTTAATTTTACTTTCATTCAGTTTACCATGTAGGCGGGTTAACTCTTTGACTGCATGATATTTATTTATGATAACGTATTTGTGGTTTCAGAGAACTCATCCACTGTTGGATTTATTATGTAAACTAGTATGGAAATGTCTATGTGTCATTAAAAATTCACAAATTTAATGTATGTGCATGTTCTTAGGGCTTTTAAAAGCTATATATTGATTTCTATTGCTGTTGTAAAATTTTTATAAGATATAGTTATGAATACAGAGATACTCTACTATATGTTCCTGAAATATTTCTAGAAATACAAATTTACTTAATGATTGATATGGTAAATAGATATATTTAATTGCTAAATTAAAAAAAAAATCATACTCTCAGACTAGAATTGCCAATCACATGTTCAGTCAATGCGTTTGCCTATTATGGTGAGATATCCTTGCATAGTATTTATCCAACGTTCACACTTAGTTCAAGATTTTCAGTGTTACACTGTTTTCAAGCACTGAGCCATTAAATAAAAGAGACAGAATGAAGAGGTTTTCCAATGGAGTGAAAAATGTTAGGAACATGTCTGTCAGCATAAGATGAGATTTTTACAAGAATAAAACAAACACAATATACAGAAAGAGTTGATTTTTTAACAGATGAACATAACAATACAATTCTACCCCCATGACCTCTGTTATTTCCGTATTGCTATCAACACAGGTGACTTGACAAGCATAGCGTTAGGGCACAATGCTGTGAGGAGCCACCACTCTGTCTTCATGAGTTTATTCATGAACAAATGTATCTACATTTACAAATATAAGGACACTTTTTTTCTCAAATAACTTCTAATGGGCTAAAAATTTGTCTTATTATATTTAAACAGATTAACATTAGTATATATGCTTGGAAGCAATGGTCAAATTCTCTTTACTTTCTCATAATAAAATTATTTATAGTATGGCCATAACTCAGAGAAGAAGGTATTGCATTATAGTTGATATTCCATTACATTTAATCAATCTCTATCCTTAGGAAAAAACTTAGTGCCTCATCTATTGACATTCAATACCTTTTCTAAATTTTTATATCTCATATAACAATATTTCAGGTTATTGTGAATCCTTTATTTAACCATAATAGCTCAAATTTGTGGTGGCAAGTGCAGGAAGTAGCTAACTTAATTCTTCTTATTTTTAAATGAGCCCTCAGTCATCACAAAGTAAGTTTCTAAAAGAAAATGACATTGAATACAATTCTTTGCATACGGACACCTATATTCTTTATCTAAATATGTCAAAATTGCTAAATATATTTATAAATAATAGTCATGTCCATTTTATCTTATTGTGGAAGTTGAGTCAGTTTCATAAGAAACCCCATTATAAGTTTGGGTGTTTTTACGCAGCATCGTTGGCATGACAGAATATATACAATTACTTTAGATTATGAATTTGGCAAGGGGAAGCATGATCAAAATACTACTTGGCTGATTAATTATACGAGTGAAATCGATGAGAAAGAAACATTTTAAAACACCAATAACAATGAGAGTTTCTGTCACTCCCTGTCTTTGTTAGCATTTGGTTTTGTCATTACGGCATAAAATGTTTTAAGCTGGACTTAAATATTGATATTTGAAAACTTAAAAAGCTTATTAATATTTGAAGGGGACTGGAGAAGTCATGATACCTTCCCAAAATGTCAAAAAAAAACACAAACAAACAAAAAAACAAGATCAAATGAAGACACATACACACACAAATCTGTTCGTTTCTTGTGTGTGTGTTTTTTTTTTCTTTTTTTTTTTCTCCTTGTTCACTTTAAGGTTAGCTGCATTGAATGTTCTAAGGAAGTATCTATTAGCCATCAGAGAGAGGTCTGGATTCATCTATAGGAGGGTGAGGCAGACGTTTAGTGTGAAAGATAAAAATACTGTGGAATACAAAAAGGACTGGTGAGTGGAAGATGGCGCAAGTGTCTGGGAGCATGTTCCAAATGGTTTTAAAAGGAAGTATCAGACTTTGTAGCAAGCGTTGTGATCTTTAACCGAGAAACTCTGCACATTTAAAGAGAAACTTTAAATAAGATACAAATATATGCTGAACTCTAGAAAACAGAAAAAAATAGGAACAAATAAATCTGTCCCTATCCTGTTCATCCTTCACCAAAGGCAGCACAAGAATAAATGCTGATGCTCTCCATGCATACATATGTGGGATTAATTGCACATGCTTTACCAAGTAGCTCATAAATAATGAAAACTACAGTACAAAGAATATAGTTTGTTGTGAGTTTTCCTCAAGGTTTTGAGGAAACTTAGCCAGGCGTAGCTGGAGGGCCATGCATCTTGCCCATGTAGATAATCATTTTCTTCCCACGTGTTGTTAGAAGTCACTGTGCTGCTATTGATTTGTCCTAATTTGCTTCTGAGCCCTAATAGTCTAAGTCCATGCTATTCCAATTATTCTGATTTTATTTTTTTGGTGGCGGTTTTGTTTTATCAAAGTTAGTTACAAGGATTGTATTAATGGACTTATCTAACTGTTAGAGTTATATTTACAAAATATCACCTAGCTTTACATGGCTCGATATTTTCCACTGAACAAGTTTTTCTTCTGTGTTTATTCATTCTTCTGTTCTCTTTTCTGTCATAACATGACCTCTTTGGACTTGGAATATTCTCATTAGCACAGTAATCTACTATAGTATGCCCACTCTAGTATTATCCTCTTAAATAATCCTTACTTTATCTTATATTATCCTCTAGCTAGTTTCCTTTTTTCTACTGCCCTTCCAAGTAAATAATTCCAACGAGTATTGTATACCCATAGTCTGCATTTTCTCACTCATCAGTGTCTGTTCATATCATTCCAGTTTGGCTGGTACCCTTCCTGTCAAGTCACCACTAGGTCATGTTGCCAAAAGCATCATCCTTTTATTTTGTCCTTACCATAAAGTCTTAAAAGCATTTAACAAATTGTACCTTTTTTCCTTACTTAAAATCTTTTTATGTTTTGTTTTGTTTGTGATGCTACCCTTTCCTAAATTGTTCTGATTCCTTTAATGTCTCTTCCTCTGCTTCATCATAAATGATGGATTAGCTATCTTCTCATTTCTATCCTTTCTCTTACTCTACATCCTGGGTGATCTTGTCCAGTCTCAGAGCTTACAGTTACAGCAACTACCTGATGATGAGTTCCACACATGCTTCTTCAATCTTCACCACTCCCCAGAGCTCTGTATTTTATCCATTGGCTTATCGGACATCTTCGATTTCATGTTAAAGGGCAGTCAGCTGTAACATGGTTAAAACAAAATATTCAAAAATATTCCTCAAGCCTGCTTTTAAATCCTGTTATTCCCCCAGGTGTTCTGTTTTCAGCAAATAATGCTATTTATTTGCTTAAGTCAAAATACAAAATATGTCAGTGGTTAAAGGATTTTTTCCAGTTAATCCAGAATCATCTATACCTATCTATATCTATATCTATATCTATATCTATATCTATATCTATCATCTATATCATCTATATCTATCTGCATCTATATATCTATATATCCATCCACTCACCCACCCATCCATCCACATGTATAACATTTTTTTTTTTTTTTTGTGAAAGTCCAGTAGTTATAGTCACACAGTAAATATGTTTTTGGTTACTGTACTGATGGTCTTTGCTGTTTAGCAAGTTATACTCATCTACATATTAATTGCAAAACCTTCTTTGAGATAATTTAAACTTTATATGGACCAATCGTCAGAGTTTTTATAAAAGAGTTCAAACAAATTAGAAGTGATTTGCATTTACTTTTGAGGCTTTTGAGACTTTTAAAAAAGATCTTTTTTATGCATTTAAAACTTGTTTTTATCTTATTCAATCACATCTCGTATATCACCCTTATTGATGTATTATGCATTGATATATTTCTCATTTTTCCTATTGCATTAAATATATGTGGGATTTTCAGTATTTTTTTTTTTTTGGAGTTACAGTATTGCACACAAGGCATTTAATTTCTTCTCAGTTATCTTAAAAGCATCCTGATCTGCCTTTTAAAGACAAATATGATAGCTTTTTCCTGAAATTATATAATTTCTACTTTATTAT
The DNA here is from genome assembly GCA_028627145.1 of Eidolon dupreanum. NCBI lineage: Eukaryota > Metazoa > Chordata > Mammalia > Chiroptera > Pteropodidae > Eidolon > Eidolon dupreanum. The sequence goes on along the minus strand of CM053516.1, from coordinate 5,916,390 downwards.
TTTCTCGTTTAATTATCACTTTTTTTGTATGTGTTTTCATGGCATTCTCTTATCAAGGCCTTTCCTGTTATCTCCCTTATTCAACACAGAATCCCATGCTAATGCAATTTCTCAGTATCTTCAGACTCAAGTTCATGACTCAATGCTACCTCACAAAATTCTAATTAAGACAAAGGATGGACTCAATGCCAGCTTCCTTCATTCTCGGTTAGACAACTAATCACTGCAGCTTGACATTTTCAGATATAATTCTACAGAATTAAGTAATACATTTTTTAGTTTATAGAAACATAGACTTATTAGAACTGAGACGTACTATTACAAGCAAAGTGATGAATTAGAGCGCATTTCCACTGTTGTATTAAACAAGTTTTAATTGGTATTCAGGCAGAAGAAAGCAATTGAAATTCTGAGAGTGCTTTGCTTTTAATAATGAACAGTAAAGCCACAGGCAGTGCTTAAAAAACACACATAAATGATAGGAAAATTTAACAGCTTGGTGTGCCAAACACAATCCCTTGGACTGATGATCTGAGGTAGTTGCTGTGAATGGAATCGGTCCTCATTAAAAGCTGCAGGTAGAGCACCTGTATTTATAAAGTGCTATGAGGATGCTGCTACAAATAATAACTCAAATAAAATCAATTGCTTCCAAATGAAAAAAAAAAAAAAAAACCCAGTAAAATAAGCATGCTGACTATGTTGATTGATACTGCTACTATTAAAAATATCACTTCAAATGAATGGTCATTAATTATAATAATTCTTCAGAATAATATGTATATGCACAAATTATATTCTAGGTCATTTCATTTTAGGACTTTAAAAAAGTTTGCCCTAATGTCCTAACATTTTAGTCAATTATACACACAGTGTGGAATGACACATTTTTGCATAAATTATTATTTGATATCAGAACTAATTAATCGTGTGTAAATCCAACATTAGACAACACAATCAACGTACAAATCAAAATGAACAACAAACAAAACAAAAACAAAAAAAAAGTTATATAGAAAAGTCTCTACAAAAAAGGAAAGAAAGGAACAAAAAGGCATACTTAAAAATGAATAACAAAAATTAGAACATTTCCGTTATATGAGAAGCTACACTTAGTACAATTTATGGTGATACACACAGTCTAACCAAGTGTCTTGAAATTGTCCCATTTATTACAGTGAAGTTATTTAACCATTTTGAAATTCTCAAACTTTCTAGAAAGTAGTAACCATACTAGCAGTATAATTATTTTAAAAGAGGTTGTAGTGTAATTATTTTAGAAGACATTCCCTTTGAACAAGAATATTCCAGAGAGACCAACCAGTTTTCCTTTCCCAACACTACTTCCTACTTTTTACTTTCAGGTTCCACCCACTCTCCTTCACCCCCTACTCAGATCCGCCAAACTTTTCCTGCCTCCCTCTTGACTTCTGGTTTGTACTTGCTTCCAAACAGTACCCAAAATTATCCATGTTCTTCTAAAATATTAGTTTACATCTCCAGAGGATGCATTTATATAATGATCTCTGAATTGTTGTGGGTGTATAAATTTTATAGAAATCCCTCATTTTGCATGTGAGCACTTCGTAGAGTTCTGTGGGAAAACCCTGCCAGAAAGCGTGAAGCCCCTCCCTCACGCTGGCCTTTACTGGCTTTTACAGCTTTCCATCTTGTGTTTTCCTGCTGGGTAAATGCTCTAGTCCTGTTTCTATCTGCAGACAAATGCCCCACTCCATATTTTGGGTTATTTGCCACACAACTTTAGGTTTCTGACGAGTTTAAGAAAGTTGTTTTCAGTTTTCAAGGTTTTTTCTTGTTAAAATATGGGAGCAGTGCCATTTTTTTCTTGCTATATCTCCAAGCCAGAATTAAATTTTTTTTAAAGCACCATTCTTTAAACTATGAGAGCATAAAATGTGCTCATCACTTCATCTGGAACATAGCAAGGGCTCAATAAGTAAAAATTGCTTTGTCATTTACTTAATTCGGAAATATTTGATCCATTTAAAGCTATTATGTATAGAGTGGTAATATTTTAAATTGGATTTTCCCACAACAATATTCTGACAAATATCTCTCAGCAAGATGTTAATTGGTAATTGTGGTGAGGAGGATGGGACAGAAGTGGAGTGTCTTATTAAATAACTTGAGAAAAAAATGGTTAAACAAATTAAATGAGCTTATTTAATGGAATTATTCTCAGAGCTGTTATGCATTATATAGAAAGTACTAGACATTAAATATATAATAAAACAATTAGAAAATACTAATAATTTTGAGAAGTACCACCCCTGTGAAATGTTCATATAGATGATTTTACTAAAATTTTGACTACCTTTTCTTAAGAAGTAAAAAAATTGTACATTTTTTAATAACAGTATACAATTTTTATGCAGAAGAATCTAATGATTATAATTGGAGAAGACTTCATAATACATATTTGTTTTTGCTAACAATATTCTATGCTTTACTTTTTGCCTCAAACATCTCTATTGAAAATCACTTTCATTTTGTTTCCATATTGGGGTAAGACTTACAGATTCTATTCCCATTTCCCTTACACAGTTGTGTTTGAGCAGAAGTGGATGCTATATTGTGCTGGCCTAACCTACAGCCTCTTCTCAGCCTTTTAGCAAACCAGACTCATTATTGAGATAAACCACCATTGCACTTACACATTCGAAGTGCACAATGGGTACTCTTTGTCACTCTATAAATCAGGTTCAGGACATAGCTTATGTCTTTGGAGGATGTGTTGAACACACCGATTTTAACAATTAATCAGTCTGAACCCTGTCCTGAATCAGAGTTGTCTTTTCGCTCTCTTGATGTTTTCTGAGTCAAATGCAAATAGAGGGAGAACAATCAGTATCATCTATTCTCTAATTAGAAGCGTCACCTCACATCTACTGAGGGTTATAGTGTCATGTAGTGTTATAATTTCCTCAGCTTAAGACCCTGAGAGAAGAAATATTTAATAAAGGAAAGTGAAGGCATTTCTAGTGCATACAGTTGTGAAAATTAATAGTAAATAATAGCATGAGTTTTATTGACTTGAAGCACTAGTCAGTCTAAGAAATGAAGGTTCAAGTGGAGTTGCAATTTAATATTAATAACCACTTTGCCATTGACTATCATTACTAGTAAGAACACATGCAAACTTCAGTACATTTTCATTAATGTTATTCAATATTGCTCCTTGTAAAAATTATGGGAATGCACTTAAAAACGTTTCTTCTAATACAATTTTTTTTTTTTTGAGAAGCCATACTAATTACTGCACTCAGTTTGAGAGCTCCTCAGTTTTAGTAAATGTTTTATAAGAAGCAGCATCAATAGGATGGCTCTTGGATAGAAATGAATGTAGAGTTCTAAACTTGATGAATTTTAGTAAAACAACTTTATGGAATGTAATTCTAATTTTTGCTTAGTTGTATAAACTTTGGAACGATAAATGACATAATCGAGTCTCTGTTTCCTCAGTTAGTTAAGAGAATTATATGGGTACCTGATTCAGAGTGTTTAATAAGTATTTGTTAACTGATTTATCCTGGGGTCTATTTATTCTGTTCTGAACTATTATTTTGTTTTTCAACCATTGTTAACTATATTAATATTCCAACTCATCTACTTTCCTTCTTTCCTTTAAGCTAAGTTCTCCCTTTTGAATCCATTCTCAGTGAATAATGTCACTTTTCATCTTGTATTTATAGGTTACATTTTCATGATCTAGTCACATAAAACCATATTTGTCACATCCACCTCAGCATCTGCCACTCATCAATATGGACATTTCTGGAGTCACTGCAAATAGCTCGGAGAGTACTCAGTACTGCTGAGAAATCCTCCCCAGATCTCCTGTGTTTGAATGTCTTCTCGTAAGAAGGTTCCAGGAGCCTTATTTTGTCTTATATCTGTTTCTCCAACCTCCTTTTAATTTGCTCATTCTTCAGTTGTGGTGTTATTTTTTATTTTTATTTTTTTGGTAGGTGGGAGGTCCCATGTTTCTCTTCTTGTTCTCACACTACTTTCTCCTAGGGGGTGTCCTTATCCGCACCTGTGCTTTGGAAAACCAGTTACCAGCAGGTATAAGTGGAACTGTCCTGCAGGCTCCAGAACACATGACCCACTGCATACCTGACATGTTCACGTAGCTTTTAGTTGAGTTTGTAAAAATCACAATTTCCAAATTCTTCTTTGACAGTGTTAGTATCTTCTCACTGTGATTGACCAAGTCTTCCAAGATGAGATGTTCAGATGGTTTCTACTTTCTCTCTTTTCCTCATATCTTAACAATTTGCAACTACAGAAAAAAAACAAAGACTTTTTATCAGTTCTTGGGCAATATGTTTATGGTCGGGCTGATTTCTTATGCTTCTTGGTAGAGGAATCTATAATACATTTGTTGTGAATACAAGTAAGCAGAAAACGAAATTTTATCTTTTCATGATCTTTCCCCACTTTATTAATGACTCCTAATTATGCTGGTCAGAAACCTGTGAGCAGTCCGTGACACCTCCCCCTGTCACACCTCCGTGCCCAGCCCCTCTAGATCAGTAACCCTGAGGTTCCACCCCTGTATGTTTGACGCCCCACTGCTATCGCGTTCTTCCGGGACAAAGACAGCGTTGTCACTTCCCGGCAGCACCGCAGAGCAAGCGCCTTCTGCAGCTCTCTGGACGCCTCTTCTCTCCCAGGCCTGACGCCCAGGGAGCCGGAAGTTACACGTGCGGCTCGTTACCAGCGCTAAGGCCAAAATACTGGTCAGCCACTGGTCCTTGCCTTTAGAGTAAAAAGCACACCACAGCAAACTTCTGCAAGCACTGCATGACTGGGCCACTGAGTAATGTAGAGACTTCTTTTTGTACAAGTTTTCCCTTTTCTATACACACTCATCATATTTCAATTCCTGAAAATACCCATTTCCCGCCCCCCCTCAAAAAAAGAAAGATCTTTGCATTCATCACTGTTCCTTCAGTCCTCACTTGCAAACCAGTTTAGGTCAGTAAATTTCTTTTTTCTTTTCTTTCTTTTCCTTTTCTTTCCTTTTCTTTTCTCGTTTCTTTTCTCTTCTCTTCTCTTCTTTTTTCTTTTCTTTTCTTTCTTTTCTCTTTTTCTTTTTCTTTTCTTTCTATCATCTATCTATCTGTATGTGTGTGTAAAATGTATGTAAAATGTATATAAAATATACATACATAATTATGCATTTACTCGAGTTTCTTTTATTGCATTTCTAATTACTTTGTCTCTTTTTCCTATTTATTTACATATATATGTATATACATATATTTATGTATATATATTCACTGAAAGTTTTCATTGCATTTATAATTAGTCTCTTTCCTATTCTTTTTAAATTCCTTGAGTGTCTTGCTCATCTCTGTCTCCCAGCAGTGTTTGGCACCATCTCTGGAATGTATTAGAGACTAAATTGATGTGAATGTTATAAAACAGAAGCAGTAGTTAATAATTATTTAAAATTAATTTTACCCAAATTTGCTGGTTGCCCTAGGAAGGATGGTGATTTTTTGGGGGGGTCAATGTCTACTTTATTCTTAGCCATAGTTGCTGGAGCCTCTAACGGGGGTGATCATGTTTAAACTTTAGCCTTGAGGACCTGGAGAAATGGGACACCCTACTCTCTGGTATGATGTTCAAAGGATTTGTCTTTTTAATACCATCTTTATGTCCACTTTTATTTCAGAAGGACTCCGGGCATGACATATTATGTGTTTTTACAGTTTTAAAGTGATCTTAATGCTGTAAAACTTAATTTTACCTTCCTTAAAATTGCAACTTGATGTTCTACAGTAGAAATCTCTTTCAAGTGGTCAGGAATATTTGCCTGTTGCTACTGATAATCCTATCGAAAATGTAAGGAATGAAAGATCTATATTCAGATTTCACATCCTTTGAGAACATTTAGTGAGCTTGTTATCTTTACTCTGCTAGCATGCATTTTAAATTGGATTCTGGATAATTTCAATTGAGGACATTTATAATCTGAAAGTGTTATACATATTTCAAGCTTTCTTCAGCTATTTTCTTCTGTCTTTTTTTTACTTTTAACAATAAACACTAAGCAGCCCTCTTTAAAGCAACACTATTAATTGAAACCATCTCTAGTTTACTATTTATTCCATAAGATAATAAACTTGTAATCAGAGCATTTTAGTACAGCAGTGTTTTAAAACTATCTTATTTAATGTCTGATGTTAGGCTAAAGGGCCATAGCCAATTGTGGTCAGCTAGCCATGATTGAGATTCAGTAATGAAGAATGGAAAGAAGGCAATTTACCTAAGACAATAATTAAAATGTGTTTATAGAGTTTAATCAAAGTAGACCATTATCTTTCTAAATATCCAGAGAAGTCAAATCAAGATTAAAAATAAGTAAACATATGAAGTATACTAAATAAACAGAAGATTGCATTTTTTTGATTAAAAAAAATCATATATAATATCACCATAAAAAGTAATTACCATGGGAGGCATGTGGTGGTGCTACATTTGCCTATATTTTTAAACAATATATTTTTTTTGATATTGCTTTAGAGTTCAATATATACTCAAAATCAGATCATTTTTATTATAAAGATTAATTGTTGCTGGTGGTTACAAGTATGTGTGTATGTGTTTCTCTGAGTGTGAATATGTGTGATCAAGAGATTTTAAAATTCTGTTACCGTATTATTATTCATCATCTTAACTTCATGTGATATTTTTAAAACACCAAATCATCTCTATAGCAAGATATTTGTCAACATTTAAAATGTCAAAAAAGTGTCAAAAGATCTAAAATATTCAAAAAGTAATTTCTAAAATCTATCTTATCAATGTCAATATATATAAAATATATGTACTGCATATCAGATAACTCTGGGGGAGTTAACATACAATTTTTAAAAGAGCTTCTTGTGACCTTTTAACCCTTCTTTGTTAAAACTATTCTACAATAAAAATGAAGAAAAAAATGTGCAAACTAAAGTAAAACAATAGAGACAAAGAGAAATGAAAATTAGTAGTAAATTACATGATTAAAATTGATTGGCAAAGTGGTGAGGGGTGGACAGCAGTAAGAATCAGTAGATTTCTACAATTAAGTAATTCATCAAACAGGGCAAACATTACTATTAATTTATATATAGAACAATGGTCAATATACTCAAATAAAAGCTAAGATTTTCTATATCAACTCTTCAAACACTCAGCATTAGTTTTCATTAGCTGTATCAGGGTATCTTTTAAATAATTTTTCCATGGAATATATATGTAAACACACACACATACACATATGTACACATACATATTATGTATACACATGTATATATTTATTTTTTCATTTCTTTTAAGTAGATTTGCAGCCCTTCTAGTTTATCTTGTTAAAAATTGAATAACTTTTTGTAAAACATTATTTTATTTATCAGTGGCCCACTGTGGAAAAGGCACACATCAATTCTCACTGTCCTAAGTGAGTATATATTGTACTTACTATTCTTTAATCGGTGATTTTTTCTAACTTATAAATGTGAGTAATCCAAAGCCTCTTTCTGTGCAAAAAGTAACAGTCCCTTTAAAAGGTTCTAGATTAGACTCATAATAAATTATGTTGAGTAAATAAATGAATTTTGTAAAGCTAGGTAAACAAAGAAAGATTTCCCAAGGCTTTTGCGTAAAAGAAATACAACCTTCCTTTTTGTCTAAACAGAATGTTTTAAAGCACACAGAATGTAATGTGCGGGTTGTGTTTATGCAGGTGGATTGTGTCATGGCCTTTTTGCCAGTCCTAATTGACCACGGCACACCTTATTTACAAACCATTTTATGATAATAATGTGGAAATTCCTGAATAAGTATAATTTTTCTCTCTGATTCAAGCTCATCACCTATTGCTTTTTTTTTTTTTTCTTTTTTGCCTAGAGGAAAATGTAAAATTTTTAAAAAGGGAAAATTTGTTGAGGGTGCATTTTGGGTGGCTTTCATCCAATTCTTCCATCTGGGATTAGTACCCAAAAACCTATCCAAACACCTACTGTAGCCATTCTTTTTTTTTTCTCACAACATTCATGCTTAGGTAGATTTTGTTCATTGGGACTTCAAAATGAGTGTCTTGTTTGCTGAATGGAGGATAGAGCTTAAAAAAATAGAAAAAAGTAAAGCTTCTGTTGACTTTTTCTCCTATCACATAGAGTAACACACCGAAGAAGTTTTTAAGCCATTTTAGTTGATTTTGTATATGGTGTGAGATAGAGGTCTAATTTCATTCTTCTGCATGTGATTATCCAGTTTTCCCAACACCATTGATTGAAGAGACTACCCTTTCCTCACTTTGTGTGTTTGACAACCTGTCAAAGACCAATTACCTGTAATTGTATGGGTTTCAGTCTGTTCTATTCCATTGGTCTAGATGTGTATTTTTATGCCAGTATCATCCCGTTTTCGTTGCTGTAGCTGTGTAGTAAGTTTTGAAATCAGGGAGTGTGATGCCTCTGGCTTTGTTCTTCTTGCATAAGATTACTGTGGTTATTTGGAGTCTTTTGGAGTAATATATGAATTTTAGGGTTTTTTTCCTGTTTCCATAAAGAATGCCATTAAGATTTTGATAGAAATTGCACTGAATATGTAGACCACTTTGGGTGGTAAGGACATTTTAATAATACCGATTGTTCTAATCCATGAACATAAAATGACTTTCCATTTATCTTCTTTCATTAACTTCTTTCATCAGTGCCTCCTTTTCCATGGACCCCATGATATTACTACTCACACTTAAATAAAAATAAAAAAAAATAAATAACAATAATAAATCCTCGTGACATGAGAATAACTAAGTGCCAGTTTTTGCTCACCCATTTTTGTCAGTTGAAGATATTATTCTGTCCTTATTCTTATTAGTTCTGCTTTCTGAGGGTAAATTGAAAGACTGAGGAAAAAGTCTGCTGTAATTTTAGAGTACAAAGAGTCAGAATGCGTTCAAAATTTCAACTTTATACTTCAGGGCAAATCATTAATAGTTGCTTTTACAACATTAGAGAGCTTGTCCATAATTTTAATTATTTATACTCAATAAGCACTGATTCCCCTAATCCATAAAATACACCATTGTCTCTAGTGAATGACCATGGGGAGAATTTTCATATTAAAATCTGCCATTTTGGAATTATTATGACAAATTTCTATTAATTTTAATATGCTATATAATGTCTTTCATGCTTAAATATGCTAATAATAGTTCAATGATAGTCTATTCCTGTGCTCTATAGATATCGTCACAATTCATGTTGATAACGCCATTGCTTTGTTTCTTATTCTCTGTTCTAAAAACAGATGTAGTAACATCTGGTATCATTTTACATATATACTAAATGCAGTTTTTGAGAATAATTCATTTTTTTATTCAAGTAACATATTACAATGTTTGTTTACGTCTTGCCAAGTATTAAGATAATGAAGTATAATTTGATTTTTTTGCCTAATATCTTTCTTACCATTTATTCACTGGTTACAAAAAAAAAAAGGAAAGAAAGAGAAGGAATATGATTTTCCATAGGAGTAAGCCTTCCTCAAGTATCAGTTCATGCAGCTGAGTTGGGATGTGTATGCACAGCTTGCAGTTGTCCTACGTCTGCTCCCCCAACGACACCCTCTGAATATCTTGGTATTTCTTTGCATGTTTGTTCTGCTTTCCTAATTAGAATCAAATGGCTATTTTTGCCTTTTCTCCTGTGTACTAACGGAGGGCCAGACCTGTGACTTAGCTGCCATCAGCCAAATGACTTGCTCAAGATTGCTATTCAGAAACTGGCTAAGTGAAGAGACAGTAGTGTGTATGAGACCCATTGTCCTGGTGCAGGTAGCAGCGGAGGGTGTGCGGTTTTGGGGTGGGGCTGGCAGGTGGCAGTTCTTGAGAGAAGAGGAGGGAGCCTGGTTTCAGTGTTGCCAGTAGCCTCAGCATACCTGCCAGGTTAATTTTGAATTGCAGTTCTTAAAGTCATTTCTGGAAGCTCAGCCTACAGCTTGGTAAAAATCTGTTTAAACTTTTGACTCATACAAACAAAACAAAGCAAAACAAAAACCCAAACTCTTCGTGCTCAATCCAACAAGAGAGCATTATTTTACTTACAAGTACGAGCCCTAACTGATTTAAAGTGACTCATCTAGATGTTCCAAGAGAGGGCATTGGACCTGTGCTAAAACCAATCAACATATTTAATACCCTTGGTCACAGTGGGTGTTCATTATAGGCATTTTGGGTCAGGAGAGATAATGGGATGAAATTCTCAGCATTTTGTTTCAGTAACTGAGACCCGTTGTTTTTGCTGCCTCCAGGTTAGCCTACGCAAATCAGAGTTAAACCTGGAGTATATTGTCAGCCTGAGAGTCATGTTTGTTTGAGGATGAAACAAGGGTGGGGTTAATAATGCAAGATAATACCTTCATAAAATCATTTAACCTATCTAATCTACTTTTTTCTTAAATCAGACCTATCCCTTGAGTTTTCACTTACTAAAAACAGTACATTTGCACTTTGCTTAAACAATTCTGCTCTGATATTCTGCCATTTTCAAAAACAATTCTTAATATCACCTGTAAGAACCAGTGCTACAAAGATGAATATAAAGAATTCTTGCTTTTCAGCAGTAGGAAGTTCAGATTTTAAAAAGAACTGTATAATGCCTGTGAGAGCAAAGATATTTGCAAAAGTCCTTGGGGAAAATAGAGCTTTTGTGGAAAACCTATAGCAACTGGCAAGATTAATTATTGGAGAGCATAATTAATTGCTCTGGAATGAATTATCAAAAATTAATAGAATAACTAAGTTGAAAAGTTCAGAAAAATGTTCTGAAAAGCCTCAAAGTAGACTACAGAATTTGCAGAAATAGAAATTATGTAAGAAAAAAAAATCGGTGATGTAACCTGAATCTTCCTAAGCCTGCCTCACTCTCTGTTATGACTTTGGTGTATCATGAGCTTTGGAGTGCCTGCTGATAATTTTCATGAGGTCTTTTCAGTATTGGTTGTTCCTGTTTTATAATTAGGCACAAAAGCTCAGAATTATATGCACAGAAATAAATGTTTGGTTGGTTTATGAACAAGACCAGTAAATCTTGAACATTGTTCTCTGACATCTAAAAAAAATTATAATATCTTTAAGGTAAAACAAAATGTCAGATGTACTTTGAAGATACAGCTTCTTTAAAAATGTAATTATTTAATCACCTTGATCATCACAAAAGATTTCACTGTAGTCTTTCCACTAGCAGATGAAGTTTTTCCTTTATTAAAAGATTGAAGTGGCTTCTTGAAATTTTTTTTTATTAGAATAGAATCTATTAAGAAGTGTGTTACTTCTCAGACTATCTTTGTAATAAGCGATGTTCAAGATATTCTTTTAAGAAAAATCTTCTCAGAGCAAATAGAGATTTTTTTTTTTTTTTTTTTTTTTAAGAAAAAGGTATTAGTGATAGTCACCATGTGAGTAAAAGATAATGAAAGGAGACAGTGGTGGGTGGACTGATATTCATCTGTGCCCTTAAAAGAGGAGGTGTGATTTTTTTTGTTGTTGCTAAAGAACAAAGTAAGTGGTAGAAACTATTAAATTACACTTTTATAATATGAAATGAAGTTCAGTATGAGTTTAAGTGAAAATGCTGAAATGTGAATAAGCTATATTCTTGATAACATTGAAGCAACAGAGGACAAAAGGTGGAAACTAGAGAGAAAATAAATAGATTAATAAGAGAAAGTATGTCCTGAGAACTTTACTCAAGACATAAATCAAGCAAAATCATGAAATGTCTGTGTGGATGAATAGAACACTAACATTAGGGACGACAGGATGATTCAGAGGTATCATCTAGCGATATTTTTCATTAAGATATGAATTGTATTGAGGAAATGTATATTCAGAGGGAAGCAAAATACTTTTCAGAAAGCTTCAAACCAACCAAAAACTTAGTATAGGAGAAAAAAAACAATAAAATTTTGAATTTATAAAGTTCTTTCTTCCGAAGGAAGAAATATTGCTGCCCTTCTCTTTTCAAAGAATAAAAGATAAAGTGCTTCCTTATATTTACAGGTAAATTAGGATTTTTCAAGTGTTTAAATCCCGTAACTCAGTATCTCGTGTTCTGAGCAACCAGCCTTGAATTGTCCAAAGTGAGTAATTTACACAATATTCAAGGAGATACATTAAGTTGTACCTTTAAACATTAGAGATTCTGAGAGCACATTTGTATAATAAAATAGGTAATTCTTGTTGGTCACTTAGTAATTCTTAACATATTGTTGACACATTGAATCCTCATGATAGTATTATGAGACAGCTATTACGGTCACCATTATTTTACAAATGAGGAAAATGACATACAGATAGGTTAATCAACTTCCCTAAATCACAGCACATGACAACCCTGCTCTGAACCAAATCTTGATCTCAGGGCCTTTAGATGTCACTCTGCACCTTCAGACAGTCCAGATTTGGTTAAATATAGGCATTCAAGACAGGAACAGAAGCATATGGATTTTCCTGGCTCACATCTCTTTGTAAATTGGAAGGGAAAATATTTTTTAGGATACTCTTAACAGAGTCCAACAAAAAGGGCTTGCCCACCGCCACACCAGTCACCAGCAAATGTAAAGGGAACTATTATAAATGACTTATATCAGCACTAATTCACCTAAGAATCATTTACTGGGTCTTGGCATAGTGTCGCAGTATAAGACAAAACCTTTGTGCACCAACTCGGACTCCCTCATCCACCTCTTTCTCTCTCTGGGTCAGTGCTCTGTTCTCTTCTTGTCACTTTTCCATGTCCAGGTTATGGTGAAATGTGGGGTCTGGCTTCCAGTGCAACAGCTGAGGAAGCAAAACAGACAGCTCCGTCAGGTGACCTTTAATCATGGAGGTGAGGAGAGAACCAGACAGGCAGATCCTCTTTCTTCTGCCTTCTTGGAACTACTCTGAGATGGTTTCCTCTTCCCAGCCGGTCCTCACATGGCACCCATATACTGGCTTAATCACCGGTTACAACTCTCTATAGCTTCCTGCTGAAGCGTCCCCACTGGCACTGTGTTGAAAGGCTTTCCATCCTTTGATCTTCCACTTGCCTCACTTCATTTCTTGTCCTCATACTTTCATCACTAATTAGCACTGCTCCAATAATCACATTTTAACCTTTGTCTCAGGCCCTGCCTCTACAGGGCTGGGGTGAATACAATGCCCAATGTGTCATTAGAATTCAGGTTTTCTTACAAAGGAAGAGGAGGTGTTTGTTCAACAGGCAAACACAAGGCCCACTCCATTGCTTAAAGTTAGCAAGTGGCATAGCCACCTCAGACTTTGGTTTTTCACACTCCAAATTTGTGTTTCTAAACACTAAGTTAAATTGTATCAACGTAAGCACATGTGTAATCATTTAACTTTCTTTTAAAAAATTCCAGATAGAACATCAAGACCAGGTATTCAGTTTCCTCTGGCTTTTCTCTATGTTCAAAGGGGAAAAAAAAGAAAAGAAAGATTCTAGAAATCAATGCCCATGAGAACTTACCTGCCAATCTTGGTGATTATTCCTAGCCTGAGAGTTTGATGGACACTTGTCATTCCCTCCTTCATAGATGTAATTAATGTTCCCTGCTGCACAATCTCCTGGGATGAAAATCATTTTGATGGTGGTGCTTTATTGCTCCAGTTCACCAGGTGTGCCCTCACAAGAGAGCAGGAAATTAAATTATATGAAAAGCCTGCACCTAAATTTATAGTCTGAAACAATATTATTCATCAGCTTACTCATATGCAATATCAATTAGACAGAGATGCTGACAGTGAGGGCATTTTTCCTCTAACTTCCATTTCATTTTTTTCCCTGTGATTGTATGTCATTATCTATTTCAACTCCAGTTAAGTTTCAGACCTATAAAAACATTGTAAGTATTTTTAATTTTTACCATCCCTGTGACTATCAGTTCTTGGCCAAGCACTAGTAAGATAAAGAGTAAAAAAAATATATATATATATATATATATATATATATATATATATATATATATATATATATATATAAAAATACACAGTTAAAATCTTCGCAAATTAGAATCTAGAAATGCACGCCTCTTAATTCCTTCCCTTCCTTTCTCCCTCCCCCCTTCCTCCCTTCTCTTTCTCTTTCCTCCTACCTTTCTTCTTCCTTTTCACTTTATTTTGTTCTTTCCATATCCTTTTTCTGCTATGTCTTTTCAGTGTCTTGATCACTTATTAAATAGGGTGCAGTCTCTCAGCAGTATCCCTACTCTTAAATTCTGGAAGGAAGTCAACCCTTTATTGAACTTGACTATGAAGCTAACTATCAGACAGGCATTAATTCAAGAACCAAACCAAACCAAGTATCAAAACATCATTAAGAGCAACCGACTTAAGTTGAGAGAAAAAAAAAAGAAATGCTATGACAGTTATTTTTTAAAACGGAACTGATTACATATTAACTTTCATTAAAATTGCAACAGTGAGATTAAAACATATTTAAAAGGAATATACATGTCCTTTTAATTGAGCATCCATATTTCATTTTGGCTTAGTTATTTCAAATCTATTTTGTGATGTGACATGAAGTCTGTTGCATGTTTATAAACATAAACTGATTAACTAATTAGGAACTCCAGAATGCTGGAGGGCATTGCAATTGACTGTGCACAGTTGCTTAGAATCCAGGAGGCAAAGAAAGAACAAGTGGGTTGAGAATGTGATATAGAATGACCTCAAGGAGGTGGTAGCAGATTGTCTTCTTCGTATCTCAGAAGCCTCCTATCGCTTAGAATAAATGGAATTCTTTAGAAGCACAATTAAAATAATTATTCACAAAATTTCTTCCACTGTCAAAGCTTTTTTCAGAATAAATTATAAAGCATTCGTTATTAGGAATAAATAATGTGACCCAAGCATGTCTCTAAATATCTGATTACAGATATATACACATGCACATACAATTATATATGTATATATACATTCACACATGCAAGTGTATCTGAGTTATACATATATATATCCATCTGTGTATGTATATGTGACGTTGGCAATATAAAAGACATTTAATGTTTATCCTTTTCCTGTTGAAGTTATGTTTTTGAATTGTTTATAGTGGGAAAAATATTCTCTATTCCGGTGTGAAACAATGTTATTTTTCCTTGAAAAATTTAAGTGACATGTTCTTAGTTTTTGTTTGTTTGTTTGTTTATTTTTTGTTTTTGATATTCTGTGGTTCAAAAGCATCATTGCATACTATTTAAAATGGCACTTGGATTCAGAAGCTATCACTGTACAAACAAAAGTGGCAAAATTCTGCTTTTCGAAAAAATAGCCATGCATTTTTAAAGTCTTATAAATACAGATAAGTGTGATAATTTTATAATATTGCCAGTTAACTTTAAAAAACATAAGCTGTCATTTTCTGTTCAGCTTTTCATAATTCCTTCTCCTATTCAGCTTCAGGATATATTTTTAAAAATCCATGGGGATCAAGGAATAGAAAAATATGATTATAAAATTTACATAATATATAAGACTTATAATATGTAAAATGATTGTAATTTACATATATATGTTATTTGAAAATTGGGTCTTTATGTAATTTACAGTCTAGTGGTATGGTGGTCATTAATTATGTAATTCCATAATAATGTAGATCTTTCACATTATATGTGCTATTAAGTAAATGATCACTAGTCTGAATTTACGTGTAGGATCAGAGATGGCTTTTTGAAGCTGTCAAGGTGCAGCTGAGATCTGAGAACTGAGGAAGACTTGATTAGGCAAAGAGAGAAATAAATTTTCTCTCTAATTAAAGGGAGATCATAAAGGCCTTGAGAGAATTTGGACTGTTTGGGGAACTAAAGGAAATTCATAGTGGCTGAAATGCTAAGATGACAAGAGGAAGAGAGAGGTAATGTGATTCAAACTATGTGGAGCATTAAAGGAGCATGTCTATGTGTTTGTCTTTCCATTCGCAATGAGGGACAATTTGAGACATCGTATGGTGGGCATAAGAGAAGGGCTGGATGAAGTTATTACTTTATTTTGTCTGTAATGGAAAGTGGGCTAGACAAAAATTGGATTAAGTTGCTGTTGAAGCAATTGAAGCAAGAGTTGATGCTAGGCTGAACTAAAATTATGTCAATAGACGGCAAATAGGAGAAGGTAAACTTGAGTTTTACTTGGGATATAGTGATGGGTTTTACTGTGAATTAGATGTGGGACTTGATCAAGAAATAGATACTGGCATAATTTATCTGCGAAAATTGATCAATTTATCTTCCATAATGCTCTCTAGTTGAAAAGCAAAGTTGAGTTGAATTCAGTGATCTAATGTGTCACTGCCTGCATAGAGACAACTGATCATTAAAGGGGGGAAATCGTATACCTATGCTGGCTCTTTTCATTTTAAAGTTATGATTACATAATAAAATGAGTACTCAGTGCAGATCAGCCATTAATTTACCATTCAGTATAATATCTGAGAATGCTATTATGTACTTTGCCTCCCAGAATTAAACCCACCTTGAAAACCACAGCTTAAGGTGCCATCTTCAAATGGTTGTAAAAAAGGGCACACAGAAGTGGACCCTTTCTGTTTTGTACATCTGTAAAGGTTTTCTCTCCCTTCCTATTTTAACAGATGGAAGAAGTGAAGTGTCTCTGATCTATAAAATATTAGCCTCCCCAGCCATCCAGTTATACCCTTCTTCTCCTTCCTTATGGTTGACATTTTCACATTTATTTGTTAGTCTTCCACATCACAAACATTTTTCATCTTTTTCCATCATGTGTATTTGTAATTAAGTAATTTTCATCTTTAAAACAGTCTTCCTTTAACTCCACCTTTTCTTCCAACTGCTATTCCTCTATTCTTTTCCCTAAGAAAACATTTCAAAAGATTTTTCTATACTTGTTGCCTTCACTTTATTTTTCAATTACTCTTTTGCCTCCCATTGCAATCTAGTGCTGAAAGGGTAATTGTCAGAATGACCGATGACCCGTGTCGTCAAACCCAAGATTCACTTCTCTGTTTTCATTTCACTCAGTATGCCTGCAATTTGTAACACAGTTGATCACAGTCTCTTTATGAGACATTTGAATCTCTTTACAACTGTGAGAGGCTGCTTTATGTGCCTTCCCAAAGATGTGCACGTCCTCATGACAGAACTTGTGAATAAGTTCAATCATATGGTAAAAATGGCTTTAATAATAAGAGTAGGGTAAGGACCTTGTGATGGGAGATTATTCTGGATTATCTGAGCAGGACCAATGCCATCATAAAAGAAGTCCTTGGAAGAGATATTCAGGAGAGTCACAGAAGATGTGGCAATAGAAGCAGAGTCAGAAGGGTATAGGGCGTGAATCAATGGATGTGGAAAGCCTCAGAAGCTAGAGAAGACACGGAAGCAGATTATTCACCAGAAAGCAACCCCGGGAACTTAGTTTAGACCTCCAACCTTTAGAAATCTGAAAGAACAACTGTGTGGCTTTAAGCCATTGCATTTGTAGTAATCTGTTACTACACCAATAGGAAACTAATGCGGTTATTATGACACCCAATATTTTTCTTTTTCTTATCATATTGGTCAATTTTTCAGGTCGCCTTTGCCAAGTTCTGTCTCCTCCCCTTGAAATAAATTTTGGGGCACCCCAGGATTTGGTTTTGAATTTCATCTATCCATCATCTCTCCTTACTGCATAGTGTTTCAGTGGCTCTAACTACATGCTATGCTGATGACTCTTCATCCTAAACTCTCACTTGACCTTTACACTCATCTCAAACAGCTTACATAAAAGTTCTGTTTTATGTTCAACAGACACATCGAACTCCAGATGGCCAAACAGTCACTCAATCTTGCTTCACTCTGTAAATGGCATTAATGTATTTCCAGATACTGAAGATGATTCTCTAGCTGTTACCTTATATTTCATCTAAAATCAAGTATTTCACTAAAATAGATCCCAAATCTGCCCACATTCTCCAACTCTTCTACCACTATTTTAGTGCAGAGTACAAAAACTCTGAACTTCATTGTTAAATTGCTTCTATTTTTCCATTTTTTCCTTTATTTTCCTCTATAATCCAGTTGTCACATGGCAGTAAAGGGATTTTTAAAAATTAAAAAGAATGTTTGTTCTCCTAGAAATGATACTCTAATTGCTTCCCATTTATTTTATAGTTAAATCTTTTCTCTATGGCCTATGGAGACCCTACAAAACTTTGCCCCAAATGCTAAGGTTAGAAGATACTGGAAATGGAGGCATGATATGAGAGGCTCTTGATGTCTTGCTAAAGAATTTGAGCTCTTCACTGTGGTCAAAAGTTTAAGTTCTTGGAAAAGAACTCAACATAACTGACATTGTCGGATTTGCCTCATTGAATAACTCCAACACTCAGGAGAAGAATTGCTGAAATGAGAAAATATTGAGATATAAGTTACTGCGGAGCCTGCTGGGGAGCTGTGGGACCAGCAGGCGGGAGCCACTCTTGTATTCTAAGCTTGCTACTCAGAGTTATGTGATCCTCTTATTTGTGCACCTATAAAGTTGGAGTTTGAAATAACCTCAGTGATAACTAAATGGTACATTTATAGATCCTGGGAGGTTAGGAGACAGTCCTGAAGCCATGCACCTAACAGTGATGACAGGTGTAATTTTGTAATTACATATGCACGTGCATAAAATTATGTGTGTGCATAATTATTGAGCTTATTAGAGTATATAAGACTCTCTGACATAGGAGATTTTTAACATACTGAGATAATGGCAAAGTAGTTTTTATTTTTTCCATTATTAAAAGAGGTGAATAAAGACAAGGGTCACTTGTCTAAGTGACATTGAGCAAATAGTAGAATTAAAACTAGAATTTAGCTTCCCAGATTATTATTGTTGCTCATTTTCTACAATATTGCATGAAAAATTCATTGTGCCACCAGACCCTGAATATTGAATGTGATTGAATATTGAATGTAATTTCTTCTCAGTCTCCTTATCAGCCTAAGAAGGAGCCCCAAACATCTCAAGATAGACCCCCTAAGAATAGCAAGGAAAGAACTAAGCTCATTAACTTACATTTTACTGATGTGGAAGCATATTTGGCATTACAATTAAACTCAAATGCAACTGCTTCATTTAACACTTCTTCTTCAAGCAGGAAATGTAAATGTCTATTAATGATATAATAAAAGAGAACAATCGCTTTTATGTTTAATAAAGTACTATCTATAAGCTTTTATTTATATAGTATTATGCTTTCCATTTTAAGCTCTAAGATATAAAATAATTCTCATTTATGTTAGTATTCCTCAGATAGTCTTTTAGAGAGGAATCCTAGGGAGAATGGAGCTAGTCCTCAAATCATGAATTCCAAGCAGATTCAGTGCAGCAATGCTCAGATCAGCTCTTACAACTCGGCTGGCAGCAAAATGCTTGATTAGCATTGTGCGTTTTTAGGAAAGCTTTTTTCTACCTCCTAAGGAAAAGCTGCTCCTTGTTCATTTATTCAAGAAATATTTATTGCGGAGCAGCGAATCAAAGTGAGTCGGAGCATAGATGCTCTCGAAACCTGCCTCTACCACTTTCTAGATATGTAAACCCCAGACAAGTTAGTTAACCTTTCTATGATACGGTCTTTCCATCTGTAACTCTTTTCATGGGAGAGTTGGATTAAATGAACAGATTTTATAGCACATCTAACATGAAAGTACGATTTTGTAAAGCACTGAGAAAATATGTTAATTACATTACCTTTTGTAAAAGATAAAACCGACATAGTAGAGGCTTGGCTCTTCTCCCTTTTTTCACAATCCAAGCTTTTTTCTCCTACCTGTCCTTGGTCCTTGAACCTTGACAAAAAGAAAAACTGCAAGGCTTACAAACACAGCTCTCAAAGGAACCGTTTTGGGAATTGTACCAATAGTCCCAAGCAAGGGGCACGCAGCGGGAGTGTCTTTCCGCTCTGCCATTTTTAATGCGTTGGCTTCGAGTCATTGTATTTGTTGCCTGGTCGATTCAAGATGACTGTTTCAGTTTCAGACGTCCTAGCTGCATTCAAAGGAGTCAGAGGGATGAAAGGGGAGGATCATTGTTTGCATTTTGTTTTTATTAAGAAAATAACAGATTTTCTAGAACACTGCTCAGAGATTTTATGTCTGGACTTAGTCCATTATCGGTCATGCTTTTGTAAACAAGTCCAGGGGCTGGATGGGCTTAGCTTTTGTAGTGGTTCTCAACTGTGGCAAGGTGTCAGGGTCATCTGGAGAGCTTTAAAAATGCCGATTCCTGGGGTCGCTTGTTTAGGTCTCGAGCTAAGCTTATTGATGCCTTAAACAAAATAAGGGTCTTGTTCCAGGATCACCTTTTTGAAGAAGATGTCGCTTGTAGTTGTGTGGTGTGGGAATTATATAATAGCTTGGAAATCCCTGCTGTTAGTAAGGAGAAGAGGGTAAGGAATACTGCGCAGGCAATTAAATGTGTCTGCCACCAGTGGCTTATACAAAGCCTGGCACATAGAACCTGATTAATCAGGTGGCTGGACGGGATCCCAGAAATGGACAGGGACCAATTCCTACAGCAGTCGCTTAATGAATTTGGCTGGAGAATGTATAATCTTAAAACAGACTTTTTTTTGTTTTGTTTTATATATATAGGGGCATACCTGTTTACCACCTTATTCAAAATAGATTTTTAATAAACATTTCTATCACTTGAGAAATTTTAGATTAGTTACATTATTTTTTTAAGTCATGTGTGAATGGGAAGGCAACTACTTATCCATGGCCTGAGAAGAAGGGCTGATCACAGGAGGCAGAAAGTGGGCTTAGAGAAAGCACTGTGCAAGACCAGCATTGAGGGAACAGGAGGAGGAAAGGAAGCCTGCAAAGTGACCATGAGGGAGCTCACGGCACAGAATAGCTGTGGAGGAAGGCAGAGGCAACCGTTTGCCTGCTGCTGACAGATTGAAGTGGTGGGATGTTGGGTTTATCTAGCAAGTGCAGGATCAGCAGGGAGTTCATATTAAAGCAGTTTTGGGGAGTTAGTTGAGGACCGAGAGAGTGATTACGTGAATGAGAATTAAGTGAGGACATAAAAGAGGTAGGGCTGAGCATTCTTTTAAGCCTGTGATATATAAAGGTAAAGATAGGGATGTATAGTGTGGCAGCTTGCAGAGAATGTGAATTGGGTAATTTTTATTCTTTTTAAAGATAGGAGGAACCTGAGATTCTTTGGTGCTAAGAATTGCAAAGAGAGGGGAACAGGGTGCCCAAACAGGAATGTACGGAACAGAATAGAATAACGTATAAAGGGTAAGGGTCCTGAGGGAAGGAAGGTGGACGCCTACAGGTGCAGACAAGAGAGAGGGAGGGATTGCAATCCTGCTTTCAAGGTTGGCCCTTAGTTGGCCTCAGGGAATGTGGGTTTCAGGAGACTTTCTCTCAGTCCCAGAACTGATAAGAGCGGCTCCTTGCGCCTGAATCTTTGTGCACCCCAGTGCTTGTGCAAACAGCCTCCCTAGGAGATAGCATCCGGGTGTCCCGGGTGACTTCATTCTCGAAAACTCGTGCCCCGTTCACCATTCCTTTTGCTGTGTGTTCTGTCCTTTGCAATAAATAAGAATCCTGAATCCGATTTTCTTCTGGGTCTCTCCAGCCCTTCTAGTGAATCACTGAAACGCGGGGTGGTTCAGGACCTTCCCTTATGACATTCTCACTGCAGGAAGATGAAGTCACAACAGGAATACAGACTGTGTTGGTTCATCTTCAACACCAGACCTAAGCAACACTGCTGCTCAACCCCGATTTGCCAAAATTTAGTCCCATTGCCAAATTAGCTGGAAAAGTGGTGAAGCAAATGGAGACTTGTGCGGACAGTGAGCACGAGCCCTGCTGATTCAGGGTCTGGTATTAAAGAACGGAAGAGAAGGGATGTTGGACTATAAATAGGATTTTCTATATCAGGGTTCATTTCATCCACTAAGAGAGTGGGTTTGGAAGGAAGATTGAACTTAATGTGAGTTGTGTGGAGTGTGTGCTATCAGGACACATGTGTGGTGATTTCAAGTGTGTGACTACAGATAGAAATATGAAATAGGGTGTATATTGGAGATTATATATTATTTGGACTATATATTTGGAAAGCTAGTTGTTATTTTGTACAAAGATATATGATAAGCAAAAGAGACCAAGATGCTTTAGGAGGCATGATGACTATTGAGGACGATGTCTGAATAAGCAGATGCATTATTCTCCGTCCTGTTTGCAACTCTACACCAAATCAGTATAACCATTTTACCTGCTTGAGCTGTATCTGCCCTGTTACTTTCATTCGCTTCACCATTCTCCAAGCTCACCCCCACCTGAGGTTTTGCTCTTGCTGTTCACTAGGTTTAAGCCTCCCGGCCAACCCCAGCCCCATATCTTCATGGCTCAGTTTCTTACCTCTACTAGGTCTTAGCTCAAATATCACCCTCATGTCAAAGTCATGTGACTGCCTAATTTAGAATTGTAGCTTTCACCACAGTAGCCCTTGTTCTCCTTGCCCATCCCGCCCCCCCCCCCGCCGCCCCACAGCATTCATTACCTCTTGCTGTGCTATATTTTGGTATTAATTTGCATTTAATTTTATTTTTGTTTGGTGTACACTATGTTATTTTATTCATTGCTTCATTCACTGTAATTCCCTATGCTTAGAACGCAATGATAACCTCAAGTCACCTGTTTGATGAATGGGTTAATATGTTTGGCTTTATGTAAGGGCATTGTGTAAAAATTTCCTGGAGTCCTATCCTAAGAACTGTATTCATGAAGAAAGTTCCAGAGACTGTCCTGAATCCGACTTACCCATCCAACAGGGCCAATCTGCATCAGAAGTGCTGGGACCATTTCAGGAGCCGAAGCACTAAAGTTCGCCTGCACCAGTGATCCTGTAGGTTTCTCTGAAGTTCACTGAGCATCCAACAGCTTTTCCCTCCTGTGTAGGAGCCCAATTTTGTTCAAAAGAGAAGGCGCTAATGAGACATACTGCATATGTATGGCGATGAAAGCCGATTACACTCGTAGAGGAATATATTCGTCAGTGTCTGTCACTCCAGAGTCAGAACAAATGTGTGATAAAGGAGCAAATTTAACACATGTGCAATGCCTCTAATTCCTTGTGTTAGGAAAATTGGATTTAATTCAGAATGCTCGAATTGTGACAAGGTTAGACCCTGGTGACTTTTCAGCCTTTATTATATTAATTATCAGCATTTGAGTTTAATTCACAGAAAAGCATTTGCAAGTATAGGGCTTCACCATCAATCCATTTGGTATGATTTGAAAAAAATTATTTCTAAGAAATATTCACATCACAGTATGAGGCAAACATTTATGTTCTCATTTTAAGGCACTAATACTTTAAAATAAATCATTATATTCACCTCAACCTAGTGATTATTTTCAAATTTCATAGCTTTTTTGAAATTAATTTCTTATTAGGTATTAGAAAAGTTTTCACTTTATAACCTATTTTGTGTGTATGTGATTTATTTGGATACTGACTTAATTCCTATTTCTGATTTATTAGCAATTTCAGATAATTTTCTTCAAGTTAATGTAATAGTGTTCATCATGTTAATATCATATACATAGTATCTTTTTTGAGCACTACTACTTTCTAGTACTTTAAAA
This sequence comes from Eidolon dupreanum, assembly GCA_028627145.1. Classification (NCBI taxonomy): domain Eukaryota; kingdom Metazoa; phylum Chordata; class Mammalia; order Chiroptera; family Pteropodidae; genus Eidolon; species Eidolon dupreanum. The sequence goes on along the minus strand of CM053516.1, from coordinate 5,892,696 downwards.
TATATCTAATTCTCAAACCAAATTGGATATTACTCATTCTGTTTTAGAGGTAAGGGAACTAAAACTTGCAGAAGATAAATGACTTAACCAGCATATAACTTATAAATCAATTAATTGTCTGTCTCCAACGTCTGCATTATATCTTCCCTCTAGTTTCTTGCCATTGTGAAAGGGTCACTGAGGTGATGGTTTGTGTTCATTTGTTACAGCAGTTAGAGTTTTATCTCATAAATTAAATATTTTTGCATAATTGAAGAATTATTTTCTGCCCCATATCTCTAAGTCATTAAAATGAATAAATTTGTTAAAGTTAGTTTACCATATGATGATATTAACTGCATTAATAGTGTGTATAGCATGTTCACATTCTGTGTGTTTGGGCATACATACCATTGTTACCACTTTTGGGGTGTAATTTTGTTGATGGTGGAGTTGGTAGTGGAGGTGGAAGTATATATTACAGGTAGCGCAAATGATGGTTGAAATTATTGTCTTCGCTCAAATTTAGTTTTTCTTAAATGCTGCTTAGCTCAAGCAGGTTGCAATGAGCTAGGTTGGAGTTTCTGACACCCTGATTTGGTGATGGAGCCCAAGCTAGCGTTGGTGTTCATGTTTTTTTCTCTGGAAAGCTATGTATTTCATAGGACAGTATATGGATAGTATGCTATGATATTTAAATCTTCACTACATGAGAAATTCAGCATCGTTACTGGCATTACTCTTCATGTGAAATTTTTCTATCACTTGTAGTTGGAAGCAGTAACTATAACCTTGAAATACAGTTGGTGACCTAGGATTTTTTTTTTTACAAACATATTCTCTAAACGGCTGCCTGGTAGGGCTTCCAGATTTAAATGCAACACTGTAGATGACGATACAACCTTCGTATCCAAGTTTCACATTAGGGGAAGTGCTCCCTGGATGATAGGCAAATATGACGTTGATTTTAGAAAAGGAAGGAATGACGCAGGCAGAGATATTTTAAAACAGTTAATGCCAGGAAATGAAGATGATTTTACACAATCAAAAATGTATCACACTTGGAACAGTTTAATTAGAAACTTATATTAGATCATTTGAATTCCCCAAAGCAGATAAGATTACATCCAAAGCAAAGACATGACAAGTTGGCATTTTCATTCTCCTGCTTTAAGCAAGAAAAATTCAGCCAAGATTGCTGACCTTAACAAAAACCTCAATATAGAATACAATTCAAATACTGTCATTTCTTGAAGATTTTCAATTATTTTCAGGTGAGGAGAGGTTAAAAGTTTTCTTCTTGGTGCTCTGTCCCCAAATAGCTCATACTCTTCCTCCCCTGAAAAAATAGAAAAGAAAATACAACTTTAAAAAAAGTAGTTGAGAGGAGAATAAAATAAATAGTTAAAGAGAAAAAGTATGGGGATGAGAGGGCAGCAGGAGGAGGTGGATGGGTGGGCACAGGAAGGACCTGTAGCTTGCAGGTAGAGGCAGGTGAAGGTAAGCGAGGAAAGGGAAATGGGGAAAAACTTTAAGGGAGAAGAAAGGGGGAAGCATTGCCGAGGGAAAGAGTTTTTAAAAACAAGTTGTTGGGATTTGGGGTTAAAAATAATTTTTAAATACTTAAGTGAATCAAAATATTCAATAGCATTTCTGTAATTGGGTTGGATAAATAATAGTTGGTGCTAAATCAGTTAAAATTATATATGTTCTTATTGTTGAAACCTACAGGCAACAAGATATAGTAAAATATAAATTCACTTTATAAAGGACATTCTCATTTAAAAAAATATTTTTTAATGTTCCATTATCAGTGCTTTGTTTTCTCCCCCTTTGGCTTTCTTATTCCTTAACATAATTGTTTAATTAGCTTGGAGACATTAAAAAGTATTCAACACTCAGGTTATATCTGAGAGGAATGGTTAAGTAATTAGGATATTAAAAAAAAAAACCCAAAAAACTAATTTTGTCTTTATGCCTGAAACAGATCTTATTTTGTTCAGATAGAAAATTAGGGTTAACACACCAAAATTAACTCAAAATGGATTAAGGACCTGCATATCAGACCTGAAACAATAAAATGTACAGAAGAAAACATAGGAACTAAACCCAAGGACCTTGAGCTTAAAGAGAATTTTATGAATTTGACCTCTAAGGCAAGGGAAGCAAGAGCAAAAATAAATAATTGGGGCTACATCAAACTAAAAAGCTTCTGTTCAGCAAAAGAAACCATCAACAAGGTAATGGGGAAATATATTTGCAGGCAACATCTCTGATTAGCGCCTAATATACAAAATATACAGAGAACTCATATGACTCAATAACAATAAAAAACAAACAGTCCACTCAAAAAATAGGCAGGAGACCTGAACAGACACTTCTCACTAGAGGACATACAAATGGCCTACAAACGTATGAGGAGATGCTCAACATCACTAGCTATTAGGGAAATGCAAATCAAAACCACAATGAGATACCATCTCACACTCGTTAGAATAGCTATAACCTGCAGGACAAGTAATAACAAACGTTGGAGAAGATGTGGAGAAATAGGAACCCTCATACACTGCTGGTGGTACTGCAAATTGGTACAGCCATTATGGAAAGCAGTATGGAGGTTCCTCAAAAAACTAAGAATTGACCTACCATATGATCCAGCAATCCTTCTACTGGACATTTACCCCAAAGACTTGAAAGCCCATATCCAAAAAGATATTTGCACACCGATGTTCATAGCAGCAGCATTCATAGTGGCCAGGACATGGAAGCAACCGAAGAGTCCTACAATAGATGATTGGATAAAGAAGCTGTGGTGCATATATACAATGGAATATAACTCAGCCATAAGAAGAGATGAAATACTGCCATTTGCAACAACATGGATGGACCTTGAAATAATCATATGCGAAATAAGTCAGAGAGAAAAGGTGAAAATCACATGATATCACATACTTGGGATATAAACCTAAAAGCAACAAATGAACAGGACAAACAGAGACTCGTAGACATGGACAATGGACTAGTGATCGCCAGAAGGGAGAAAGGAGGTTAGTAGGGGGAAAATAAAAAAATAAAATGTTAAAAAAAAAAAAGTAGGGTTAATGCTACATTCTTTTTCTTTTCTTTGCTTGTTTCACTGTTTTCCAAGGGCTATTTATACATTTTGCCTACTGTAGCCATGTTTATTCTTAATTTAAACAACTGTTAATAAATGTTTTATGAAGAGAAAAACTGTATGCCTTTACATCAAGTTGTAGGTGTGACAACAAATCGTTTTTATCCTGTCACTGAAATATGCATGACTGAGATAGTTAAGGATGAGCATTCCTAGATGTATAAGAGCTGCTTGTAATCATGGAAAATCTGGAAGGGCCGCTCCAAGAAAATTATGTGCTTTATTTTCACCAGGGGCTTTGAACTATGCCTGGTTCTCTTCCCCGGTGGGCTACTTCGAGTCATGAACACAGTGTTCCTCTTCGTTTAAACTAAAAATAGGCCTAAAATAACTGTATCATCAACCTCTCTTTGGCCCACCGGATACTTAAATGGTCTTCAAAGATAATGGGAGAGAAGCCTTTTTCCCAAAAGTAAGTAGTATGGGGCCCTCTCTTATCCATTGGGCTGTATGAGAGATTCTAGGGACAATAAACAAGAACCCACATATAAAAGGAACCAAGAGATGTCCTCACGTCCAAAGACCTACAAAGACCAACTGAGAGAAGTCTAGTACACGAGTTGCTCATTGCTGTTCTTTCCCATAACACATCATCTAGGGCTACTCTTGATCTGACTATTTCTGTTCCTTATCCTGATGAAATAGGAGATTTCCCTCTGGAGCTTAGGCATTGTGCAATCATTGCTCTTTAGTAGTTTTTTTTTTGATACCATAGTTACTATCAACTTATTTTACTGGGAAAGCAAGGTCTTTCTACATAATTAATGTATAATTAATGCATAATTAATCTCTACCTCTGGATTTTTAGCCACAACAAAGAAACTCACTGAGAATAAATAAAGTAACATTCCGAGATGATAGCTACATATATCTCACCTTTAATGTAGATGGAGAAGTAATATATGTATGCAATCTTCCATTTATTAAGTCATTTATTTATTCAAGAAAGTTTTATTGAATGCTTTCTCTATAGGAAACATGATGTATTTGGGGGATACCATGGGAAAAAAAAGACAATGTCCATCTTTATAAAACTTAGTCTGCTGGACTGCAGAGCCATGAATAAAAATAAAAACATGTAAAATTGCAACAGTGAGAAGTGTGAGAATGGAGGAGTACATGATGCTGAGTCTTTAAACCAGGAGATAAAACTTTTTCACAAGGACAAAGGTAATGAGAACACTTGACTTGAGTTTTGAAAAATTAGGTGAAATAGGAAAATAAGAGGATTATAAAGGAAGGGATGGCAAGTGTGAAAAATGAAATAAGAACATAGTAAAAATTCAACTGTACATGTTTTTATCACATATATTATTAAGTGCATTTTACTATTATATAAAACATACTTAAAAATAGAAAACACCTAATTTTAACACATCTACTCTCCATTGTGATATGAATGATTAACACAGTACTGAGCTAACTTTGAGAAGAAAGTTGCTATAAACCAAAGATGTGCTTGCTTTGGAATGACTCTGATTCTTATTGAATATGAAGAAATAAAAAATGAAATATAGTTTAATGTTTTCTTTGTTTCTGAATTTTTCTTTCTCAAACAATAATAATATTTACCCATATTTAATCTGAAGATCAAAGATTATTAAGGATTCAAAAGTCAATCAGTATAGTAAGATTAGGATGAGATCAATAAAATACATTAAATTAGAAGTGTTTCCGTTTGAGGTATTTTGGTAATTTGTCTCTGTCAGATAAGCTTGTTGGTTATATTATTAGCAAAGGTACATATCATAAAATAGTTATTTTGCAGAAATAAACTTTCCAATAAATTCTAAAGCACCCAGTAAAAAATCAGTTTGTGCTATATGAAGTGATATCATTGTATTTTATAATGATTTATAATTTACAAAGTGCATTTAATAATAGTGTCTCATTTATTTCCTATACAAGCATGGTAAAGAGGTATTATTATTCATATTTATGAATGAGAAAAGTAAGAATTAGATTAAGTTATGTATCTGAGCTAATAATAGAAAGGAGAGCTGAAACTTGAATTTAGACTGTTAATTCTCCATCCAAGGCTTTCTACATTGTGATGTCATCTGCTGATTCCATTGTTCTCCAATGGCCATCTGCCTCTGACTGTAGTTGTGTTCTGGAGGCCTCCAGGTGGAGTGCTCTTGCAGTCTGGAGAGTTCTTATGTTACTTTTGCCATGAAAAATGGATTCAAAGTTGAACATCCTGTAATTTGACAGCAGAGGTAGCAATGAGTAGGCCAGTATAAAGTCCTTTACATTTGAGTTCAAGGTTAGTTTTACAGTGGAAACCTCCATTTTCAAAATGGCAGGCAGCATTAGCATTGAGCTTTGTCATCATTAAGGATTCTGGGGTCATTGAGAAAAACAACCTGGAGCTGAAAATCATGCTAGGGATTGGGGGAGGGTGGGGAAGGAGGGAAGAAGTGAGGGAGGGAGGGAGGGAGGGAGGGAGGGAAAGAGAGAGAGAGAGAGAGAGAGAGAGAGAGAGAGAGAGAGAGAGAGAGAGTGTGTGTGTGTGTGTGTGTGTGTGTGTGTGTGTGTGTGTGTGTGAAGAGGGTCATCCTATTATAATCATCTTATTTTCTTGTTTCACCTAATTTTTCACAACTTGAGCCAATACCCATTGCATGGAGTTATTTTTTTCCAGGAATTTGTGGTTCTCAGATGTAAGCTTCATAAGGGACTCATTGTCTCTCTTTTCCTTTATGTAATCACTAGGACTAATTCTTATTTTATTGAGTGAATGAAATATTAAACACAGTAAGCCAGAGGTCCCAGATTCTTAAAATGTGCAAGAGTAAATTGCCAAGAGTAGGCACAGTATATAATTATTCAATTTGAAATAAGTTTACTCTTATAAAAGAATGGTACTAAAATATTTAACAAAGTACATAATACATTCTTATTTTAAATGTTCTTTAAAATTGATTATATAAATTGAAGATATTTTATTTTTGTTCATAAACTTCATATCCTTTTACCCCACTTCATTTCTTCCTGATTTGAGATCAACTTTAGCAAATAGAGTAGGCTCAAAACAAGAATAAAATAGTAGTTTTCTGAAGCCAGTTGGAACTATGTTAAACATCTAAGGACCAAACTTAGAGCCTTGCAGTTTTATTTTTGACATTTTCCAATTTTAATAAAATATCTAGAGATATATTTGCTAGATTTATATTGTTTTTGTATTTTTATGCACACTATAATTGATTTCTTGGCTGTTACTTAGAACATACTTAGTGACATCTTTCATATGTGCAGTACAATATTCCATAGTTTGTAGAAACTTCAAGAAATATTTAAAAAGCTAAGAAGGGACAATTTTACTTATTTCTAAATATACTGCTTTTTAAGTGACTTAAGACATAACAGATCTATCCCATCCGACCCCACCCCATTCCATTCAATCCTTTTTTTCTATTTGATATTTACTGAACAGCTCTTAGGAGATAATAGATTCTGTGCCAGTGTTTTTCTTTCTTTGTGAAGATCTAGGTTCAAAGTCAATGCATTTAGTGTCCTTTTTACCTTGGGCCCCCAAATCCAAGAGATTTATTTGTGTTGCACCAGGAGCCCTCAAGGAACATACAAGGGCTCTTTTCTTGTAAAATCCCTGATGAATGACAAATACTGACAGGAATTTATCAGCACAGTGTTAAAGTGCCTGTTGAAGTCCACTGGCTTAAAATTACTACTCTTGTTCTTTATCAATCTTCTTTACTTTAGTTTTCGTGATATATCAAAGATTCTTCAAAGGTAGGAAAAATACCTTGAGAAATCTTTAGTCCTTCCTTTATTCCCAGAAACCACAAAAAATTTTAAGCTATTTAAATTTATCATGGGTTTTTAAGCACTCAAAACAACCCAAAAAACCTTAACACCTCGGTTTAGTCTTTGACATGTTTACTCAGGGTAAAGCTTTTACGCTACAATTGAAACTTGTTTTTTAAATTGATTTCTATTTTTTTTATCATGTGGGAAACAAGACATGATTATTTTCCTTCTATTCACACACCCAATGAGCATTGATTGATAACATCGAACATGATATTAAACATTTTTTTTCATTATGCTAATATATTTGACTGGATTCACTTAAAAGAAAAAGTCAGTGTAGCATACATGTTCACTTTCTCCTTGGGACCCAAATATTTAGCTTTTATGAATTTATTTGATTTTAAGAAAATACTGGTTTATGTACTCTTGCACATTTCAAGCTAAATGTTTCTATCTATCAATCATTACACATTATTTTTATTTTATCTACTTAGAGTGGAGTAATATATTAGCCCTTAGGATATGACTTTTCAGTCTACAAAGACTAATGTATGTGAATTAGAGAGAAAGCGAGATGAGGCAGGGGGGGAGAGAGAGGGAGAGAGAGAGGGAGAAGATTATTTAAACAAGAGGACACAAAAATCAGATGAAGAAGTAGCTCCTATCTTTTAGAAGCACCTGATTAGAAATTATGAATACTAATATAGTTGATGGAAAAAACTAAAAAGTGATGGTTATGCACAGCTTTTCATATCCACATTTTACTTTTTTCCTTCTCATGTGAATACATTTATTTATAGAAAGCTTATACCTAAATCACTAAGTGGGTGTTAAAGGAGTTCATTCTTGAAGTGTTTCTTGTAGGTAAAGATATTAAAAACTGAAGTGCTTGATTTTTTTTTTTTTTTTTTTTTTTTACCAAATCATGCAGAAGCCTTAGGGTAAGCCGTTAGACCAGTGTTTCTCGGTGAATGATCAGCTAATAATAGATGTCACAATTATGCGAGGTTCCCTTTTTTTTTAAAGGTTCTTTTTTCTCTGTTAAGAAAGAATATATGTTAATTATAAACATTAAAATATTAGAATTAAACTCTTCCATAATTCACTTTCCAGAGAATGAATGAATGAATTGATGTGAGATATTATATAGTGAATACCTTTAGCTTGACTGATAAAAGGTCTAGCCTTTACCCTGTGCTTCTGGGAGGTAATCTCTAAACCCTTGGAAAGTCATGCTGGATAGGAATGTCTCCTGATTGACTTTAAGCTTCATATAAAATATATCATCCCATATTTATTCTTTTGGAAACTTTTTGTCCTCAAAATTCTACTTTTGAGAATTATCTCATTTACTGTAAGCAGTCTGTTTTCCCCAAACCAAGGTCTTCTTTCCTTGTTCTTAACCAGGTCATAATCAAGAAACAAGCTCCAAATGTCTCCTGTTAATTCTTTGAATTTAACAATATTAAAAAAACATTTTAAATTCACCAGAGTGGCCCTTTTTTCTTGTAAGCACAATCCTAATAAATAAACTCAAATATTGTTAGAGATATCAGGAATTTATTTTAAAAAGCATCTTGACAGTAAAAACATGAAAATCATCCATGCACTGAACTAAATCATACATTTAAATCAGTATCCTCATGGGCTAAAAGTATGCAATAAAGAGAACTTTTAAATTTTAGAATCATAGCAATACTTTTGGCTAAGTAACAGAAATAAAACTGAGTGTCACAAAGAAACTCTTACCATATCCTGTGAAATTCAAGAGCATTTACTGCTATGAGTGTTTCTTTTGTACCAGTTAGCCTTATGAGTGGAGTTTGAAGTGAAAAACAATAAAGTTTGACTATTTTGTCAATTTATAAAAGAGAGGACTAATTCATTCTGATAGTTCAAGGCTTTCTTCCCCAATACCCAGCCCATTGTCCCACAGATCATCCTGAAGCAACTAATCCTCAAGTTTTTAAGTAGCAAGTTAGTGATTTAGTGTCTCAAACTTTTGCTTCATCCTTCTGTAGGCAGGCACGGTGCTGGGAGGTGGTGCTCTAAGTTCTAGGTCTTGCGTAGCATATAGCGGATTAAAATTGTGTATTTAACTTTGAACTCTGGATTGACACTTTCTTGGTTATTTTACCTTGGGGAAATAAGCTTGAGCTTTATTATTTTTTTTCATTTACTATGTTCTCTCTCTCTCTCTCTCTCTATTTTTTTGCAGCATTTTGCAAACTTGGAATTATTTAATTAACTGTAATGGTTTCTTTATTGCATGTCTTTCCAACTAGACCCCAAACTTCATGACTTGGGAGTCTGAGTCTGTTTTCTTTATCAGTGAATGTCCCAGACCCAGCGCATTACTAGGCAAAGAATAAGTGTTCAGTAAAATAAAAAAACTGACTAAATTGTGAAAACGCTTACAGCAGAACAATGTGATAAGAATCGAACAGTGTAGTGCTTGTGAAAGCATTTGGTAAAACATACATGATTTAATTTTGTGTCTCATATAGGATAAGCCATCGTAAGTGATAGTTCGTTTAGGGTAATATTCAATACAATAAGAAGTAGACTGTATGAATTCTGGGACTCTCAACAAGCTTTTTTTTTTTTTTTTGATTCCTTAGTGACCTTTCAAACCATATTTTTAATATCTAAGAAGATAGAAAATTTAGTGGATAATCAGAGGCTTATACTTGGATATGCCGCTCTCATTTTTTCTCTGCACATTCCTGCTGTGTTAGTCACTTCCAAAGTGGAAGAATTTGTCATCCTGATATTTACTATGGAATACTAATTCCTCCACAACTTTGGTAAACTATAGTTACAAGGCTGACATTAGCTCGAATTTTAGCATCTTGACAATTCTACTTTGCATGTAGTATTTCAAAATTGTTTAGCTGATTTCGATGAGAGGCAAAAATCGTTAACTTCAACTACCTACTTCATACAAGAACATCTTATCTTTAGGTGCTTTTAATAGAATTCTTGCAAACTTAGATTCCAGTTTCTATTGTATTATCTGTAGGACCTCTTGATGATAATTACTATTCAGCTGCAAATTAAAGGACAGTTTTGATCAAAGTAATTATAATTTGGAGCACGGCCCTATGATAGAACGGTTCAAAGGATAATTACTTACTATGTATGTAGCAGAGGTTTACAAAGTTGATTAAGAAATTATCAATCTGCTTTCCAACCATAAATAAAACTATTACAATTGTGATTATTGATATTGTGTTCCTTAAATAACTGATAGTTTATAAATTGGATAGCAAAGCACTGATATACAAGTAAAGTGGGATTTTTTATGTTAAGAGAATATAACAGAATTTGCAAATCTAAATATTTACAAAAGACACAGTTATATAATAGATGTGCAGCTGTAAAAAAAAAAAATATCCTGTTTAGTCTGAAATTCAATATAAACTTGTTTTTGCAGTCTTAACATACTTTTATCACACCTTTCAGTGCTTCTAAAGCACTTAGAAAGGTGAGCTATTCTGTTATTGAAAGTATTTACTTTGATCATAAATCACGGTATTCCTGCTATCCAGCATCTTTATTTCTGGATCCCACGTTCCACTCTTTAACTGACCAAAGCCATTTTGTATAATCAGCTTTATGTTCTGCTGAACAAGCCAGTGCTTATTTGTTTCAGGCAACATTCTATTGGATTGATATTTAAATGCAGTGCAGTAAATGGGAAACTTGTTGGTTTGTGGTCCTGCCTTTGATTGTGGTTCACCATTGGTTATAAATCCATAATTCTAATTCTGACCTGCTCAAAGGAGTCAGTCAACAAATAAATTTCAAAAGACTTCTTACTGATTAGTCAGGAAAAATGAATGGGATATTAATTTTAATAAAAATAAATGAAAGATTAGGTCTCTCTGCCTAATTAAGTTGATTATTATTTACACATTTGCATTTGCTAGGATTTTATTCCTTCTTTGAGGTATCTGACTTCATTCCCATAACTGTAATCTATAAAAGCATTTAATTACTTTTCGAGTCAAAATTTTTAATGCTCTCCCAATACTGTATTTAAAAAGAAACACACAGTATTAGTAGAGTGTTAATGGAAAGTCGAGCCCATAGCATTTATTTAGAGTATTTCTTGATGATACTACTACTACTACTAGTAATATATATTTTTATCATAAACTTTATGGATTACGTTTTGCACATTTTCCTCTGAGTTAGTGACCATACACATGAAAGGAAATTATGTAACAAACGTATACAAGAGCTGATCAACAGGGAGAAGCATCCTAGAAAAGAAACCTATTAAACTGCAGGAAACAATCTCCCTGGGGAAGTTGCACCAGGCTTACTGCTTAAGCCATCTAAAACTGGACCGGAAACAAAGAGCGCTAGCAACTACTCCCGGGGGAACAATCCTGCCTCCGAAACAAAGGAAAGCAGGTGATGTAACAACTGCCCTTCCTCCTGCTGTAAACATTTTACTTGTCTCTCAGAGAGTTCCTTCCTGTACATTGGTGGCTTCGGTACAACAAACACATGGGTCTCAATCTCTCCTTTGGGCATCTTGACAATCTAGACTTAGGAAAATTTTCATGGCACTGATAATTGTAAAATATATGAATACCTGACTTATTTTTTCCTATTGTATTTAATCTTGCAACAAAATGAAAGAGAATTTAAATTTATTATTGAAGATACCATATATAGGAATATAAATGAAATATCTCAGATTGTTTTGTTCATTTAACTTAACATATCAGTGATAAGATGAAAAGTAATTTAATTTCTCATTTACTGTAAAATGAAGGCTGATATCCTAATAAGGGAGAAGCATGGACTCTTGTAGCTAAAGTTTGAAGAGAAAATTAGAGAAAACAAAAACAAAAACAAAACAAAAGAAGTTGCATATGTTTGGTGATGTAGCTAATAGCACGTAAGCACTCATGTCCTCCAGACCTGAATATATTGAGAATTTTTAAGAATTTAGACATGCATTTGGTGAATTTACCTTGATAGAGCAAATCCAAAGCCAGCAGTGAGTTGTGGACAGAACTTTAAAGTATAGAAAGAGCCAGCCAACTTGTCTTTATTTTGCATACTTGGATTATTTTCTCCAATAAATACTTTTGAACAGCTACTGTGTACCAGGCACTAACCTTGTGCTTAATGAGCACACAGGACACTATGAAAACCAGAAATGAAAACAGCTCTTTTTTTTTTTTTCATGGCATTCAGGCTCTAGAGAGAAAGGACATGAACTAAAAAGTCACTACGGGACGGCATGACTATAGCCTCGTATACACGCTTTGAGGGAGAGTAACCCAGTCCCGTAAAAGCTTTAGGCAGAGTTCCTTGAAGTAATCATGGAAGCAGTTAAGTGGTGGTCGGGATATGAACTAACAGGTAAACGTGTGTTAATGGGCGAACATCGCAGAGGAGGTAGGAGATCGTGTTATAAGCAGGGGCGGCCCCCTTTGCAGAGATCCTGTGGAAAATGAGAGGATACGAACTAGATAAACTGAAAGGATGGAAAGCAGCTGGAGTACAGAGAACAAGGGCACGAGATTGGCAGAGTGGGCCACACAGAATCCACGTTGGGAATGGCAGTTGGGTGGTTAAAAGTGAATTATTATTTTGGGAAAATCTCTCTGAACTCCCTGGGGAGAAAGATTGGGGTAAGGGGAATTAGTAGGGTAGTGCTCTTAATCTAAAAAGAAAAAAGCGGGCATGATCTAAGACGTTGGCAATAGATATTTCAGGAGGAGGTGTTGATGACATTCATCAACCAGATGGGACTTTTGGATGAGTTGGACCTACATGTTGAAATAGAGGCCATGGGAGAATGCTTAGTTTCTAGTTCACACAACTTATGGTTAATGTTGCTGTTCACTGAGAAGGGAAACACCGGAAGGTAGACAGTTTTGAAAAGGAAAATTAGGGATTTGGTCATGAGCATGAGTTTTAGATATTTTGAGATGTTCAAATTAACAATCTTATATCCTTACGAAATCATTCTGTTACCAGTGGCTCCAGGTTATATGCTAATGTTATTGGCATTATGTCTCAACTTTAATCAAATTATTATTTTATCATTGTAATACCTTTTATTAGCCACAGAATCTAAGAAAAAATATATGTTTAACTTATTTTAAAGTTGTAAAAGTTTACTTGATATTTATATCAATGGAAAGATGTCAAACACTAGAAAAAAATCTTCATATGAAATTAACATTTAACAGTATAAATGAGACATTTCAAATTTGAGCTTAAAATTGAAATATAGTCCTATAATATATTAATTTCAGCTCATGATTTACTGTTTCCACGAAAAAACAATCAATTATATGATACAATATGACATTTCAAATTTATAATATGCAAATGTGTTTCTATTTTTATAAACAAACACTGAAATCATCAATATTAACCAATGTTCATTTCATTTGTCACTATAACATCTCATTATTAGAATATTTACAACTGCTTATGGCATATAATATCACTTTGTGACTAACCGGAATTTTGAAAAACATATTACAAATGATATTATTCATATGATAATATACAAATGATAGACAAAGGAATCTTCTGTTTCAGTGGGTGAGCTCAGAACCCAGATTGGTTTTGAATTATATTTAGAATCTGAGATAGAGTTCACTGTTTGGATTGACTCGAAGATCTGGCTAGAATTTTAGTTGAAGGGAACCACTTAACTCGTTCTATGTTTTGGGAGCAGTTTAGAGGTTAAAATAATTTCAAGCTCAAAACATACCAAGAACTTTTCCAAGGCTCACCTAAAGCTTTGGTTTAAGTGTGGCAAACTCCAAAATCCATTGTGAAATAACACGATAACGAACAGAAACCTTGAAAAGACACTAGATAGATGTTACTAACTTTCAGAATGCCTAAATGATTCGGAGGCTGAGAGATACTCT